>JABASI010001010.1:0-29250 GCA_019776505.1 Tomocerus nigrus
TGACTCAGAGACGCAGTGAGTTCATCATCTGCAAAATTTTCGTTTGAAAAGAAATCCGACCTTTTGCAGTTGTTTAGTCTACACCGTTGAATTGTCATCCGACTGCATTGTAATACGATTAAAGAAAATGACACTTCTTCCATAAGTATTGCATGCACATTTTTATGTCTTTGTTGATTCTGGGTACTCATATCATCACTGCAGTGTATAGTGTATGCTACGTACATATTATGTTGATAGTGATACTGTTCGGGAAATGTTACATTAATGTTACAAGGCTTCGGCATCTCATCACTCATCTGTAAGTATCAATGAAACCTCTGTGGGCTGTACTCCATATGCATTAAATGTGACACAAATGTGTGCACAAGCACTTAATAATGAAAAGTCTATGAATATCTGAATGGTGGACAATATTTAGCTCAAGTTTTCATTGCCTTGTCGTTAATAGTATTGGCATTATCCATGCCTAACGAAGAATTTAACTTGCTAAGCGAAGTTTTGTCCAGTTAGAATGAAGTTTGTTTGTATGTATGTTTATGCATATGTCCCAGGCTACTCCACGCATCATTTTCCTTTATACATAGATAGCCTTGTTTGTGTAGCTCACTATTGCCTTTGCTTTAAATGGAAACCCCTTTTTTGTAACCTTATACGATTACGATTATGATGAATACATCCAGGAACTGATTACCCATTACCCAGACAAGTGTACTGTCAGTCAAGAGACCATGAGTGAATATTGTGCATGGGGTCTCATCATATCTCTCCGCAGTTAACATTTAAGCAGAGGCAGCCTATAAAGTTAAAGATAACTACTAAAGGGAAGTCAAATAGTTATGCAAACAAGAGATTAATGCCGAAGGTACCCCATATACAATGTATTTATATAATATACATCGCTATATTCCATTTCTAATTCTAAGCTACGCATTACATGAATAATTAATCGTGGATAAAAACATATTCGGGCTTCCCACAAATTCTTGAGTGTGCATGAAAACCATTACACTTAAAAGTTCAGCTAAAGATCGAGTATGAGCTCCTCCTGTAGTTTTCTGTTTATTTCTGTAGTTAAAAATACATTTATATTACCTACTATAAATTACATGAATGCAAATTCCAATGAAAGTAGACTAGAAATCTATGATTCTAAATACCGGGAATTGAATAGTAGAAAAATGAGAGAGAAGAAAAGGTGATATTTATGTGCTATCTTTATAAAATGTAGTATATAGAGAAGGTAAGAAAGTCTTTTTCGTACACGAAGTTTTCATACAGGCTACTGTCCAGTCCAATAAGATAAGGTACACGCTTCGTGAGTGAACTGCGGTTTCTAAGACGGAATTGCCCGTTTCAATAAAGTCTCTTAGGTTACTTTAGCTGTCTTATCCAATTTTTTCACCATCAGTTATCCATGAGACCAAACTATTTCTACTGTATTGTGAGAGGTTTCATTATAAATTCGTATCTTCGTAAGTAACCCTTTATTTCAACGACAATAGATGGATATCACTCAATCATTTTAGTAGGTAGGTAATCTATTTGCTTGAGAAACTTGAGATGAGACTATCTTTTCTATTTCAGGCTTAAGGTAACACAAAAAATTATTTTATATAGGTAATCAGTCTATACTATGTTTATGTTTATAAAGGCTATGTTTTCTATTGTAGATATGAAATAAGGCATCGATTTAGTTAATGATCTTTTGGATTTTATAACACTTTTTTGTCAATCAGCTGTGAATTTTGATCATTATTCGATCCAGCAAGGCTAAACGATTGCAATAAAAATTTGCAGAGGATAAAAATAAAACCAAAATGACTGAAATCATTCAGCAGTGGATTGTGAAAAAGCTTGGATTGCCAGTTAGCTTTAACCGAGGTAGTAAATGATCTAACAGAATTGAAATGAATCTCATATTTTAATAGGATATAGGATTAGATAAATAATACAATAGGATTACATAAATGGATGAATCTCATATTTAATACAAAATAGGGGCAGACCGATTAAGACAAGAACTATCCAATGGCCATTTAATTGGAGAAATTCTCCGGAAATATCATCTTATCAGTGATGATCAGTGCATATTATTGACGGACAGTGTGTAGGGATATTAAAGTTTTCCTTTCCACTTGTAATTACAATCAATGGTTGCAAAGTTGCAACTGTCATGTATAAATAGGATTTACATCATCTTTTAATAATGTTAGCTGTCATCATGATCGGGAAAAGAATATGAATATCCTTCGTCACTGGCTGCTGGGGATGTCATTTGAGATAGATGCAAATGAACTGGTTGAAATTCGCCAGGTAAATGATAGTCAATGGTTTTCATTCAGAAGGAAATGGAAAATCATTTCAAATTGTTCACGATTCAAGATAAGTAGCTCTAATGTTTTAATGCTAACCAGGGAAAACCAGGAGCAGCTCTGACACTTCTATACCGAATGTATTTATGGCTGGAAGGACCTGGCTCTCAGCCTGGTATAAAGCCACGCCAGAAAAGTCAGGACATGGCTGTTCCGTCAGTGGATACAATAGAAGGACGTGAAAACTGGATTTCTTACGTGACAGATAGATATACAAAAGAACCAGTAAAAAAAGCAGATGAAGGTATAACTTTTGAAGACTTTTTAAAGGATCAAAAAGATTGGGACCGTGCGAAGAGAAAATCGTCCTTAGTTGTTAATGCAGCCAGTGAAACTGATGCGGAGGAAGCAGTTTCGTTGGAAGATTCCGAATCATTCCCTGAATTGCAGTCTGCCGAATTTTTAGAAGGCTTGAAAGAATCGTTGCCTTACAATGAACAATCATTCGAAGACAAACCGAAATTAGTTGTATCACGTGTCTCAGTTGTATCCGAGGATGAGCATGAACTCGACTTAAAGAAATCTACGCCCAATTTATGCAGAACCACTAAAATTTCAACTATTTCTACAGAAAATTCCGATTATTATTCGGAACCTTACATTGAAGTAGACGATAAAGGACTATCTGCACTTGAATGTGGACAGTTGGTTAGTACTCGATCTGCATATTTTCCTCTACGATTCCAGTATGTGTTTTTGAAAATTATAATGGGATCAACTCAATTCCTTGCAGCCATCTTTTTACATCAGAAATCATCCTTTTGGAACCGCGAACGAAAAGCTTCAGGCTGGAAACCTGTATTTTCATTCTAAGGCCATGATGATTCTGGATGAGCAAAGAACGTCTGCAAAACGCGAATTTGATCTCCCGAAACTTTCAAGACTGCCTTGTCGAAATAACACATACGTTGGAGCGTATGTTAAATCCTGCCATAAAACGCAGTTACATTAATCCTAAAGAAACCTTATAATATTATTACGAACTAAGAAAAACTGTTTCGGTAGATATGAAGAAGCTCTAATGTACCGGCAAGAAAGGAAACGAAAAAGAAGCCTTCTAGCTATGGAAAACACGCTTAATGAAATTAACAAATTTGAGGAAAAACTACAAGAAAACTCGGGAAATGTAGTTATTGATAATTGTTTACCTATAAGGCTAATAAGGCACATATTTTTATTTCCAATTGCTGAAGCGAAATGTTAAAGCATTCATGTGTATTTTAAACCTTTACATTATTCCAGAGTATCTCATATGAGGAATTTCCCATTAAAATCTACCCAAATGGAAGAGGGGACTGGAGTGAAGCAAGCTCAAAAATCAATGCATTGAAAAGTCGTAGGAGGCAAGAAAAGATGTGTTTTCAGAAGCGCTGTAGCACGAGGAAATTGATAGCAGCAGCATTGGCGAAATCAAATTCTTGTGAAATGGTACGCAGGATTAAAAGTTCTATTATCTGCAATTAGAAAATCAAAGCTTTTTTAATATTGAAATTTTCAGAGTGAAGAGTTAGACAAAACGATACATAGCAAGTTAATAACACACAAAAGCAAGCAAGAAATATGGCTAGCAGAATATTGCACTGCATCGCATATAGAAAAGAGAGCTTTTCTGGACCATATAAAATATGAAGAGGAACAATTGCTTAGTATGGCAATGACACAGGTACGGCTGACAAAATACATTAGTTATATTTTTATAAACTTCATTTTCAAAAAACAATGCTAATTATTAAGATCTTGTTTGTAGATGTACAAAGAATATCTTCACAAGGAAGTAAGAAAATCTTTGGCAAATCGTATTTTAATCTACTTAATATTAGTGTTACACACCCAGTTAAATTAGGTACTTATGAAGAATGACTTTTGACCATTATTGCAGCAACTTGAAATCATAAAGGGCAAAGTTGACAAAATCACAGAGGAATGTGATGAACAAATTATGAATGCAGTGCAATCCCAGAAGCGACAGGCTCAGTTTATTATGGATATTAAGTTTTGCGAGGAAATCTTTACGGTTATCCTGAAAACTGCAATTCAATACAGTAATTATCGTTCAGAATACGGAAGGTAATGAATCAGTTATTAGAAAGCAAATTACAGCGAATAAAACTATATGCATAAGGACTACTGTAATTTTGTTTCAGTGATCCACCAACTGCTTTGGTTGCGGAATGGAGAGATTCATTCTATTTAGGTAGTTGTGTCACAATGGTGAAGAAATTCATTAAAAAAGACGAAAAGTCAAGGCGTAAACCTGAAGACTATGCAGAAGATCATGCTAAGCGCTGTAAAAAGAAGAAACATGACAAAAAGGAAAAGGAGGCGATGAAAAATGTACAAAAAAAGTCGTCTAAATCTAGCGTGACAAGCTTGAAAAGCAAGGGTAGTAGTAATAGCCAACTAAAAGGGTTGTCTACTATTATGGAGTACGTGGAAGAGGAAGAGTCACCCATGGATTATCCCCTAAATTTGAACGAAAAGCGTAAGAAAAAGAAGCATTCTATCAAAAAAGGCAAACATAAGGATTTACACAAAACAGGGAGTAATGAAAGTAAAACGTCAAACCATTCCGGTGTCAAAAAATCCGGTTCGGATATACTAGATGCAACTATCGAAAGCAAGATCCAAAAAGCCAATAAAAAGCGCAATGAGTCAAAATTCGCCAAGAAAGCAAAAACTAGCATATATGCTCCACCCCAAGAACTGAAGTCAGATTCGAAAAATGTACTACAAGAAACAGCTTCGAAAGTTAAGAAACGTAAGAAATCTGAAGGAAAAAAAGATTCTAAAGATTTGACTTTGACTGAAGAAAATCAAGCAAATGACAACAAGAAAAAGGGCGACAAAGATAAGGAAAAATTGGGAGAAAAACCAGGGAAAACTAAACCAATAGTAAAGGTTAAGGCAGGTAAAGGTGACAAAAAGGCGGAGCCTAAAAAGGCTGCAGGAGCAGACAACGACGAGGAAGAAGAAGGTGAGTTGCCTGAAGTGATTTCAACCAACGAAAATAAAGAACCAGGGACAGAGAAAGAGACGAAAACAAAGAAAGCTGCTGCAAAGCCCAAGAAACCCAAGAAAAACAATTAGAAATATCCAAGACTCCATTACACAAGTCAAAAGCATTTTCTATCACTTTCGCCGTTGTTCATCAAAGTGTGCATATTTACTCCCTGTTTAAGAATTATGACTATAGTAGTGTATGGCACGAAATTTTATGACTATTTGTTTCATAATATTTAACTTGTGCATTGCACGGCTAATATCGCCGGAAATATTAGTTTTACTCACGATGACTGATGACATTTCAATTATTAAAGACAAGTATTTGTAAAAGCACATATTTTGTTTTTGAGGATCTTTCGTTTTGGTTACCAAAATAGTGATTTGTGAAGGAATTATTAGGCTATTAAGATGGATTTGCTCATTTGAATTTTGAAATAGTAAAAAAGATGAAAAGATGACGTCAGCAGAACGAATCACAAATAATTTAGGGAAATCAGTTGACAAAACAAAGGGACATAATAAATATATAAATTATGTGTAATTTTAGATTCAAGTCAAAAAAAATATTGTAAATAGATCGTTGCGTTTCATTTAATTCTATGAAATCTAGAATGAAAATGAATCATTTGGATTTTGGGAAGTGTAGAAAAATTTCGTTTGCATTCATATCCTCAATCAGATCTGCTTCTTCAGCAATGACAGCGAGAAGTTGAGTGCTAGCAGATTTTCCGTAGGCAATGTAAAGATCCCGCTCCAATAACTTAGCTGCTTTCTTTGCCTTTCTAATGTCTTTAGCTTTAAGATAACAATTGACCATGTTAATGGAGCAACTCAAACTTGACTCAATTAAAACTGTACCGTGGACTATCCCATGAGCGTGCTTTAAAATATTTGCAGCTTTTATGTATTCTCCTTTAGTATAATAATACAAAGCCAATTGATGCAGAGGGTTTACGATGTAGACGTTCATGTGGGGGCTAGAGGGTCGCAAATCAATCAGTTCTTCAATGCAGTACTCCATCACTGATATTATTTCATTGGTATCAGCCACTTTGTAAGCATTTGCTTCAATTTTATCGAACTTTTTTAGAAAATGGCGTCTTCTTTGATGAGTGGCGAAGCTTTCCTCATTATCCACCTCACAAAGAGAACATTTACACGTGAAACCATAACTGTTAAATGTTTGTTGACGAGCATGGTACAATTCGCACGGAGAAATGTAAGTAGTCAGAATCTCTTCTCCCTTAGCGATATCTTTAGTGGCTCTCACAATCAATAAATCTCCGTGCATTCTCCAAGTACAATTTGAATCGTAGCAGCTGTGGTTAATGAAAGAGGAAATTGTCCAAATTCCACAACAACGATCACTTTCACCATTTTCCCCAGCATCCCCGTAAAATGCATTAAATGTGCAAATGCCATCGATTCTTTTCATGTCTACCGATGTCACTTGTTGTTCTGACACGTCATCACTGTTACTATCAAGCCATTTCAAATCCGGTCCAGCGTAAAGTTTGTAGATGAGTCTTCCGGAAAGAGGGTCATTCTATTGATGAAATAATCTACCTGTTATCCCTCTGTATGGTAATTTGTATGAATTTAAACAATATCGCAATATCGCGAGTTACTTTTCTAGAAATAAAACATTAAAAAGTGGAGAACTCTGAAATTACCCCCGTACAATTCTGGAAACTTACCATGACTCGCTGTCCAACTGCTGTCACAAGATTTTGATAAGGCGAACTAATACCGCTTTCGGATTTCTTTGTGGTAATTACTTCTGAAGAAGTTGACTTTGGATTTTCATCGGGATAGCCCATTGCGAATGCTTTAGTGCAATGAATTATACTTCCTGCTGAAATAGGTTTACGAGCAACAGTTCCTCGACCCTTAGACTCAAATAGAACAATTTCTACAGGGCCAATATATTCTCCACAATCGTGCAAAAAAGTTCTTGAACATCTCATTATGTGACACAAATCATACTTTCCTGTTTTTTGGTGATACTCGCATATTCTGACCCTCTTAAGCAATGTCATAAGATTATTCAGCTGCTCCGTATTTAGCTGCTTGTTTCTCTTGTTATGCTTTATGTACCACTGTAAAGCATTTACAGCATCCTCATATTGCCGAAGACCAACTAGAGAATGAATCTTGTGGTAAAATGCTGTCTCGTGAGAAGGATCTTCTTCCAGTATTGCAAACGCGTCATTGAGACATTTGTCGTAGTTTTTTACCCGAAGATAAATCTCTGAGCGTTTAACCATCGTTTCCAAATCGTAAGGTTTCTGCTGCAAGGTCTTATCATAAGCTTCAAGGGCTCCAGAAAATCGACCCTTTGACAATAAATAATCTCCAAGAGATTTCCAATAATCTTCATCTTGCTCATCAATAATTTGTTTTTCTGCCACTGGCTTTTGCGTTTTATACTCACTTGCTATTTCTGTTTTCCATATCACTTTCGGAAACATTCTTTCAAGGGTTTTTGCAGAAAAAATTCTTACATCTGTAGCATTATCACAGCGAACTACCCAGCTGCCATTAGCCAGAGACTTAAGGAAAGGGTTCTTTATGGCCATAAAGGTTCCTACTGGAAAAATATGTACAGGATCTTCATTTTCTAGACTCATATAGTTGTAAAGTGCCACACAAACGGCTTTATTGTCTATGTTCGTATCAGGGTCATCTACAACAACCACCACGGCACAGCTCTTTTTTACTGGAGGAGTAATTGTCCGGCACAGCAAAAATTTTCCATACATAATCCTGTTTACAGAATCAATAATATTTGATATGTTAATCCTGTTTGGGGGAATTAACTCCACTTTTGTTGGGGATATGTTTTCTGTGAAACTTGAAGATGCATAAGACTCTTCATCAGCTCGCATTTCTTTGGAACTCGTTTTGGGGCTATTGGCAATATCTTCAATCAAGTGTTTCTGTTCACTAATGAGGAATTGTCGATCTGTGTACATTTTTAAACCTACCGAAATCAATTCCTTTGATATCTTCTCGCTCCTTCTTATCCCTGAAATACAATTATCGTTTCATATGATTTGACAATGAATTACTATTTTAATCTCAGTAACAATGTCCTTGAGAATACGGAATCGTAACCTTACACAGGTTCTGAATCAGTTTCTGATGGTTCCGATACCAGCGTTGATTCATGATCATCAATTTCCACGCTTTCATCAGAATCCGTTTGGGTAACCATTGAACGCACGTCAACATCATCACTTACTGACGAAGCGGAGATATTAGAATCCGATTCCGATTCTGACATCCTGCAATCTAAATTTTTCTACAAACTGGCATAATTTGTTATAGCGCGACTATTAAAACATGAAGATTTATTATAAGGAAAGGGAATTATAGTTTGTGCTCCCCTTATACTGTACACTACCTAGAATCTACTTCATACTTGCACTTGCACAGTAAGAGAAGGATGCCTAATATTATTTAGCTAACTGCTTTTTTACGCATTATTCTCTCTTTATCTCGTCATCATAGTAATTTTTTCATTAGAGGCTCTTGAGACAGCCTTGTTCCTATGGTTTGATTGAATAATGTATGGCGACAGGGAAAATGTTATCTTACAGAATAGTTCTTGAATTCTTATACTATTGAAAACTCCAAGCATGTGAAATTGTGTTCCGGAAATATCCGAGACGTTTTTAAAAGTTTAAAATCTTGATATACTTTGTATAATCTTATAAACCATTTTAATTGTCACTTGAGTTGACATCCGAAGAACTATATGCAATTCTTGTAAATGGTCTAGACTCATAGATCTCTTTTTGAAACTTAAATAAATGGAAGACCCAGACAAAGTAACGGGCGAAGTCTGGAAATTGTTGGGGAACAAGCATTTTGAAGCGAAGCAATACAAAGAGGCTCTCGAGGCCTACAACAAGGGTCTTAAGGAAAATGCTGGTGAAATTAACCTGCTTTCGAACAGAGGAGCCACTTATTTGAAACTTGAAATGTACAGAGATGCGATAATCGATTGTGACACTGTTCTACTTTTGGATGACAAGCATTTTAAGTCTGTTTATCGGAAGATTCGAGCTCTCTGTTGTCTCGAGGAATTTCATGACGCAGAAGAATTTGCTATGAAACAGCTTCAGAAATTTAAAGAAGAGTCCAACAAGAATTTATTGTGCGAAACATTGAAAAAAATTAAAATCCTTATTAATCAGAAAGATCATGGCATTTTTGACATGCCCACATTCATGAATAATAGCGGAACTCTTTTCACAGACGTGGCTACATTCGTTGGTCCCGTAAAAATTTCCAAGGGTCGTATCTACCAAGGCCGTGGGTTGTTTGCAACTGAAGATATAAAGCCAGGGCAACTTATTATCGCTGAGAAAGCGTTCGCAATTCAATATAAAGAAACATCGAAGATCGATAAGATTGTAGACGATGTAGAGGCCCGTTTGAAAGCCCATCCAGAGTTAGTAAAGGAAGTGTACAAACTGTATGCAGGATCTGGTGATCATGGAAAAACTGAAGAGGAAGATAAGGAATATCCGGATTATGAGGAATTAGATTTGGATCGGATCAAAGCAATTTGTAAATTTAATTGTTTCGGGGGAAAAATTCGACCGCAGACTACAGCAACAATTAAACCTTCGGACGCACTTGGTCTGTGGATGCTTCCATCGTATTTAAATCATGATTGTGTCGATTGTAACTGCTCATAGGAAAATGTTTGGGAATGTCATGTTTATCAGAGCATGTAAAATGATCAAAAGTGGTGAAGAAATACTGATATCCTACTGCGACCCAACTGCAGCTTATTCTGATCGCCGTGAATTATGTAGCAGCTTTGGATTTACTTGCCAATGTCGTCTATGCACCCTTGAACAAAATGAATTAGCGTCTACTGCTGAGGAAAGAAAGAAGCTCATGGAGAAGTTGGAAAATATGATGTCATCGCCAGATACACCATTGAAAGAATTCCATGAACCTGAAGGTATCATTAACCGAATTGAAAATCTTCGCTCCGATAAAACCATGAACCAATTTTTGTGCTCATCATTTGCCATTCTGGGAATGGAGTATCAGGAAAACGGAAATACAGAAAAATCTGTCGCCGTCTTACAGAAAGCGTACAATTCTGTGAAAAATCTGCCTATGGCTGATACGCATTTGCTTTTTTGTGTTGCAATAGCTGTTGCTTACCTAGAAGATGGGATATTTGATTTGGCTAAACAATGGATTCAAATTCTCAAAAAGGAATTGAAAGTTGCTTACGGGTCCGATTCCAGCGAAATGATGGTAAAATTATTTGGGAAGACTTTTATTGAATAAATCAACAAAGTACAATTTAAAACTTTTTAAGTACAATTCACCACATAATACTTACGTAAATCTCTGTAGGATTATTTGGATCCAGAACTCGTACCTGGATTAAAATCTGAAGGCATCGAAGTTTGAATTCAAGCATCTCAAGCTTCTTATAATGCCAGAGGCTATGAAATGAATATGACGTGCTAAAACTGTCAGAGTTATTTTAAAAATATTTTTAATTCAATAAATTCCTGAGTAAAAAATCTAGTAACTACAAGCATTTACTACATAACTTCAATAGGTACACGTACACTACACACCAAATGTTACCTGATAATACACTGATAAATATGGAACAATAGCCTTAACTGTCTTCAGTTTCAAAGATAGTAATTACTGAAAATGGTAAACAATACAGTTCAATTCTCATTTATGCATAATACAATTCATTACAGTATATACATAGTAGCCGTAAATATGCATGTTTCTCGCCTACCTACGTAGAAAAGCATAATACATATGTACACGCATATGGGAAAATCTTTTTGATTTCTTCAAAAAAGTAATTAATTGTAGTAGTAGCTTATAGGTATACTTATTACCTTATTATAGCCTCTCTTGCAATTTTAGAAAATTATTTTAAGAAATGATTAGGTATCTCAAGTTGTGTTTCCCTTGTTATTAAGCATAAAATATGATTTTTTTCAGCTATATTTTTTCTCCGTACTTTAGAAGGAAATCTTTACTTGTCATACATCAATCTTTAAATTAAGATCTCCTCTTTCCAACGATAGCAGATATTTTGTTCTATCTAGTCTTGGTCAGAAGTTATATTAGCCTGCAAATATCTACTATAGATATCCCTATCTGTGCTCTGTAAGTAGAGATATTTATTTGTATTGTTTAGAGTTTGGAGTTAGGATGTCTACTGGATTCTGCAGTTGGAAAACTGTTGATCCGATGAGAAACTACTGAGACAGAGACAGCATGGTGGGAAAGACAAAGTCAAATTGACTTTGCAAAGCGAAAATATTCGTTAGAAAGTAATAATTTTATAAATTAATGTTGAATGAGCTCAATCAGCTATGTTACTCTTACTCAAAGGCAAAGTAAATCAGTTTTGAGCAGTATTCCCAATTTTACGAAATGAGTTTTTTGAGTTTAAGTGATGAGATTTTACTCCATATTATCCATTTTTGTTCCACAGAGTCTGTGATAAGTTTATCAGAAACATGCCAAAAATTTGACAGCCTTTTACATGATAGGTTATTCTGCGAGAAGCTTGTTTACACATGGAGTTTACGAATTCAGAGGAATCGATTCGTAAAGTTTTTAGAAAACGGAAATAGAGCTTTAGTCATTTCGTCACTGGATATTACGGATTTGTACTGGATTCCATCTGGAATAATTCGAACAATCCTCATGCGTATGACCAATTTAAAGGTAGGTCATGTACAAATAGGTAGGATCCTAAGCAAACCGTTTATTTACTTATGTATTGCGAAGATCTAAAATTCATTTAAATTTTTTAAAGGAGTTCCTTGCGGCTGGAACACAATTTTCTTGGGGTCATCTTCATCAAACAATCATACAACACCTTCCTAACTTAGAAAAGCTATCTTGGTCATGGGATAACCGTTTGGAAATGCATCACCGTAACATAAGCCACAAAAAGAATTCTATTAATGATATGGAGAATTATGGACAACTAAAGACAACACTACATGAGCAACTGCTTCGATTACGCTGCCTCTTAATTCATATTCCTCTTCTTACTAACTCCCCTGACGCTGTGATATGTTCCCATTCTGCACTGACGTATTTGATATCCTTGTGTAGAAATTTGGAACAACTGTATATAGTAGGATGGCCTAGAGATGAAACGGAAGAGTCCCTTACAGCGAATTTTAACAAAGAATTATTTGATTCCGAAATGAATTTCCCCAAACTTCATACAGTTTTCTTCAGTGCAGCAGAAAGACCGAGAATTTCTACCGTTAGACTGTACAACTATTTTATTACCAATTTTAAAAAGAACAATATCGCACCTAAAAAACTTTGGATAGAGCATCCCTTGTTATCCTTATCAAGAAAGCATAAAGTCACTCATGGGGAATTTACAGAATGGAACGAAGTGGACCTTAGTCAAATCCAAGTTTATTCTTTTCCTTTATTGGAAGAGGCTATTAAACCCAGTGGTAACAACCAAAAAGAATTTTTGAGCAAGGTAACTCATAACTTTCATGTTCATTTAATTTCAATTTTTTCGTGTATATTGAAATGATTGTGTGTGATTTTTAGTGCAAAAATTTACAAGTTGTGGAAGGATTGCCAAGAAAACTGTCAATTACTGGAATGCTTGATGGGTCGCCTGATTTGGAAAGTTTCTGCTGCAAAAGTTTTAATCATAGAATGGTAAGTTCTGAATCAGCTTAAAAGTATATTCTGTTAAAACTTGTACTTATAGTGCATTTTAAATCGACTTGACCATATTGTTTAATAACATAGCTATACCTACTTTGGTTTTGTCAAGGATTGGGCCAGATTTGCCAAATTACATCCAAAATTAAAGGAAGTGAACACTTGCTATGACAAAGAAATTTGTTCGACTGATTTTTGCGTGGCTTTAGCTACACTTGTAGAACTACGGCACATAGCAGTGCCTATGGAATCATTGTTAGAAATAAGGGATACCGTTGCTTTGTCAGAATATCATCTGTCAAAATCTCAAGACAGTCCATCTGCGGTACCCTCGACATCTACTAGCTCTGCTAATGAATTCGAAGATCACTTAAACCTATTTGGCAAGCGAAAAAGAATTGGTGCTCCGTCCCCTTCCACGAAAGTATCTACAGGCATCAGCGGTATTGACCTGTTGACTAGAAATTGCACTCACGTGAAGCAATTCGAAATCGGCTTTAATAAAAAGTAAGTTTTAATGTTTCGTCAAATGAATTCGCTTCACAATTTCGGTTTCATATGCATAAAATTCCTTTTCGACTATTGCAGTGAGTCTAGTATTGGAAGAATGCTCTTGGATTCCCTATTTTCTATATCCAAGTGGAAAAATCTTACTAAACTTACGTTAGATAAGATACCAATTCAAAACGGCAAATTTTTGATGGAGGTATGATATCATATATTATAGAATAAATTATTTTGCTATTTCAAATCTTTCAAGTGTAAAGGGGCTTACAATATTTTTTTTTATTTCAGATAACGAAACTATGCACTAAACTTGAATCCTTACGACTGACTCATTTAGGAAATCGGGGAAAGTGTGTATACAGTAGCGATTTATGCAATGCACTGACTCACTGTAAAAATTTGAGAGATTTTCGGTGAGTCATTCATAACCACTTCTTTGCTATATCTACATGCAGTATAATGTGCATAGGCATGCTTGATTGTTAATGTCTAATAAAATCTTGATATTTCTTATGGATAGGTTGGAGCAGAATTATTATGGAAACACAAGGCCTCTATTTTCTGCATTGGAAAAATGTAAACAGCTCCGAAGAGTTTTGATTTACTGCACCCCTAACGATGTAGCACTTGATGAGCGTGCAGTAGTTACCCTTATTAGAAACTGTATCGAATTGGTCATGTTTCACATAATACAAGGAAACACTCCTAAGTACATCTGCGATAACTTACGTAAGCATTTAGAACGAGCGTTCAAGCCCAGTAGACCGAACCTGAGTGTGTTTGTCAAAAATGCACATGAGGATTTGGAAGTACCGATACATCCATCCGTTCATTATCGTCAAATGGTTGTTTACTGTTCTCAAGTTTGTCAACTTATTGATATGCCTTCCTTCTCTTAAAGGAGGCGACATTTACTTAAGAAAGAACTACTTAGAATATAGAATTAAACCTGGAAATTGCTATAGAAAAGACTGATAATATATTATACTATGATATAAACTGGTTGCATATTGAAATAATGAATTTGTATATTTTTAACTGAACGAAGACTTTAATTAAATCATGCGATGCCAGTAATTAAATGTTGAAAATTGTGCTCTTTTGTTTATTTCACCGCATCCTTAGATTGTGTGAGGTTAGTTAAATGGACATGTTATTTATATATCATTGATATCAATCGATATTCATTTCTCATTTATACAGAACATTATATCACTTGATGAATCTGCTTTCTTAGAGAGATGCTTAATTACAATTGCATGTTATTATACATATACATATACTTATACTCTAAACTCTAAACATCGGTTTTAATGTATATAAGTATGTGTAGTGTACATACGAACGTATGAACGTAATTTATACACACTTGTGTATTTGTGTGGTTAGAGTCCATCCTCAGCAACAGAGCAGGTTCAAGGTAAGGCAACAAAATGTTTTTGTCTCTGTGTTCATAATATTAGTATCTCTGAACCATCTGTAATGTATAGGCACTATTAATGCAGCTTAGTGTAGTTTTTTGTAGTAGTGCGTTATTAAGAACATCACCACTAATGGAGTTTAAGAGTTTAGCGATAAAAATGCCACTTATATGCATAGGTAGATCTCAAAGTGCAAACATAATCTGTGTACTATGTACCATTAGGAGTGGTTCAACTGCTAAATATAGCAATCAAGAATTCTTGTTTTTATGGTGTATACTTGAATGAATAGATTAGCAGAAGGTCGCTCTGTAAACTGGATAGTGCCGTCCAGCTAGTAGTGTTCAGTGTTCGATGGAGTAAGTAAGATCTGTCTCACCAAAGCGATATTTTATGCATGCAGATATACCAGTGTACTTCGTATCGTACAAATACAAAAAGAATAAAATTCAATAAATCCGAGAATGATTGGGGAAATTGCCTCGTTGGTATTTCTACTATTTATCATTTGGCTATTGAAACAATCATGGAAATCCTCAGCTTCGAACAGTCCTCCAGGTAATAATATGTTTATTTAATTGGCTGTCTGCGGCTGTCCCTTCAAATGACAACGTTTTAAAATAAAATGAATGTCAACCATGAAATAAAGGTCCAAAACGGATACCCATACTGGGTAGCGTTTTCGCCCTAGCTAAAACAAGAAAGATGCCACCATATCAAGCTTTGCAAGAATTATCTCGACAATATGGTCCTGTTACCTCTTTGCAGGTCGGAATGTCCTCACAAAGTAAGAATTATTGTGTTTTTTATGCAATTCATAAAATCAATAAATAAAAAGTTATTTCATGTCACAGTACAATAGGTAATAATGAATTTTATGTATTCAGTCCTAATCGACGATTTTGAGACTGTCAAGGACATATTGTGCAGTGAAGTATGGTCTGATCGGTATACGGATGCATATTTACTTGAACGTTCATTTGGAAAAGAGTTGGGTTAGTACTAGTCAGCAGTATTTTCCTTGATCAGTCGAGTATGCGATAACTGACATATTAATTTCATGATTAAAATGATAAATGAACTGTAGTATCTGTATAAATAAAATGAAAATTATATCTAGGTATTATATTCGGACGCGGAGATGCATGGAAGGAAATCCGTAGATTTAGTTTGAGAACATTGCGAGATTTTGGTTTTGGGAAGCAGAAAGGGCAAGAAGCTGCATTCGCAGAAGAACTTACAGAATGGATGGAACTTCTTAACAAAAGAATAGAGTCGAAAGGAAATGTTATTTGCATGAGTCAAATTTTTACAGTTTCTGTACTAAATACCTTATGGAGTATGATGGCCGGAGTGAGATTTTCTCATGATGATGCTCGCTTACAGAAACTAGTCACTATAATGTCAAATGTGATGAAAGCCGTTTCAGTGGGCAACAATATCATGATGGCTTTCCCATTTTTACGATACTTTACCCCTGTAATTGGATTTGCAAATGAAAGACGAAAATTTATGAAAGATATGCACAACCAATTCCATGTGAGCTGCTATCTTTTTCACTAAGAACTTCGTACATATTGACACCCGGGTCGTATATTTACTTTTCTTACGAGTTTATTTTCTATTTAAGGAAATATTGGAGGAAAGAAGATCCTTGGGTCACTATAAAGAAGACCAAAGAGATTTCATTGATGTTTTCTTGAAAGAAATAGAGACTAATCGAGAAAATAACACAAATCCCAATTACTTTACGGGTTAGTCAACAAAGTATTTACAGGATCGGTAATTTGGTAGATGCCAGTTAAGGTTGGGCATTCCTAAAATACTAATAATATTTTGAATAACTAGACCAGCAATTTTCCTCAGTGGTTCTGGACTTATTCGTTGCTGGTTCAGAAACAACAAGCAATACCTTAGAATTTGGGATTTTATTCATGATATTAAATCCAGATGTGCAACGAAAAGTTCAAGAAGAAATCGACAGAGTGATTGGTCGGACTAGACTTCCAGTAACACAAGACAAAACCAAGTTAATAAATTATACAATTGATTGCTTTATTAACTATTAATTGTAGTTCCCCTAAAGGTGCATTTTGCAAAGTTATTTACACATATTTAACATTGTTGATTTAAAGTATGCCTTATACCGAAGCAACCTTGCTGGAGGTACAAAGACTTGCAAACGTAGTTCCTTTAAATGTTCGTGCCCCCAACCAGGACACAAAAATAGGAAAGTATGACATCAAAAAGGTGGTTTTTCAGTACTATATTTAAAATAGATTAGCATTCCTGCCCTTTAAGTGTTATATACTTAATGTCATGACTCATGAGATATTCTTTTCAAATCGCTACATAAAGGGAACTATGGGCATTATAAACTTGTACAGCGTCCACAGAAGCAAAAAGCTTTGGAATGATCCAGATACATTTCGACCAGAAAGATTCTTAAACGAGAAGGGTGAAATTATCAATGCAAATAAACTACTGCCCTTTGGACTTGGTAATGAAATATCTCCCTCTTTGCCAATATGCAATAGTATATAGTAATATATTTTATCATTTATGATTTAATATTTTCTTAAATTCTCACAGTACCCACTTGTTTTCTTATAGGTAAAAGAATGTGTTTGGGAGAGGTTTTGGCAAAAGCAACAATTTTTACGTTTTTTACGGCGTTTCTTCAGAATTACACCTTTGAAAAATCTCCTTCTCATGGTGAGCCCACTTTCGAAAATCCCCGAGTTGGTCTCACTTTGGCCCCCCAACCATACTATGCTGTGGTGAAGCAACGGCTTTGATATGCTAATTGCTATGCATATTGATGCTATAATAAAAGTGTTTTTTATGACTCTCTGAATTCTTCAAATGAAGTAAAAGTAAAGGTCATAATGATGCAACTAAATATATCGCTCTACTTATCATTACTTTATTTCGTAAATATAATATGAATGTTTCTTCATGGCATACTAGATAAGTTTTCGACAGCTACATATATAATGCGTGCTCATAAAATTCAATGTAGATCAGTTAGTATAGACATGATATTAAGATAATGCACACATCTACAATCTACTATCGAAACGTAAGCGAAAAACTGCTGTTTGTATTAATTAATACATGCTTAAAAGCAAACAAAAATAAATGCGAAACGTTATATTGGATTGGAATCGTAAGTTCGGCTCAAAAAATAAGTAGTAACAATAATCAATACAAGGTAATTGTTTTAGAGTTTATATATAGTTGATGGTCAACTGCTCCCCTTGTACACAATAAGCGTCAATCTGGCATGGAAAATTCATATTAAAATTCAAACACGAGTGGATACAATTTAAATCGGGGCAGGCAGGGCAGGGGCAGGACTCAGGACTGTCAGGACTACATTGCTGCGGCTGTCACGTTCACGTCATTGAGAGTTAAAATATGATTTATTGGTAGATAGAACATCAATGGGCTAAATACCCAAGATAATGAAGCAGAAAGATAATTAGGTATCTGCTGGCACAGCTAATGCAAGAATCTTTACTAGATTTGTAACCGACTGAGATCAGAAGAGGCAACTATTCTGAGTTTAATTTGAGATCTATATAATAATACATGCTAAATATACCTTTTTCGCTAATATTTCCTGAGGAGATAACCGTAGCCATTAGTATTAATAGCGACTTAATAACTAGATCAACTCGAGACTGATATAGCTAGATGTTCTAAAAAATAATATACTGATTCACATGACATACAGACTACAGACTGTTGCAGGATAAATCACTAGAATTGACTATCGACTGAGGAGTATTATGATTAGTGCTTTAGATCTGTTAAACAGATAATGATTTCTTCCAGTGCATTATGTAATAAAGAAAATGTGTTAATGATATTTATTTAGCAAATGTACTAATGAGGATTAGTTGAGGGTTGGTTGACTGGTCCGGCAATAGTTGTTCGAGCTTTCTGTTTCATAGCCTCTGAAAGCGAAACCTACAAAGTGTTAAAAATTCAGTATGATTCAACATTTTGGAACTTTCATTACCTACTACACAAAACATCATCATTTAATTAGGATACATACAATTATAGCAAGGACAAATCACTTGCCTGAGACTTTTGGGCTTCTTTCTTTGAATTATAGCAAAATTCAAGGAATGAAACAATCATTGCTAACACTAAGCCTATAATAAGGATGTAGAATATCCCGGCAAGACTTCCCAAAGATAACTCGTCATCTCCGGCCGTTGTTTCTTGCTGCGTAAAAAAATGACAACTGTTAGATTGATTTTGAAATTAACTTAAAAGAGAAAGCATGTGCCATGATTTATCATGGACTCCTGCCCACAATAAACGGAAATGAACGGACCTTATTACTATTGTCGCATTCACTCCTCTCAAACCACCATTTACTTTCCAGTTTACTTAAAACCCCATTTTCTTTCATTCGCAGTACTTCCAAGTTTATTTGGTATCTAAAGCATACAAGTACATATAATCAAGACTTTCGATAGTGCATTGCGCGAAATAGATCTAGGTGTTTAACAATAAATTGTTTTTTTTGTTACTTGAGGGGTGAACCAAGTGGTGTCCCAACTCCGAAGCCTTTAGAGTCCAAATTAGGTCCAACTTTCATCGTATCGCACGGTTTTCTCTGATTTGTATAATCATTCTTTGGGGATTCTATGAGAAGTGCATATTTTCCCTTTTTCTCTCGTACGTGTTTGATTCCCTCATCATAGGTTGGTACATTTCGTTGATTTGGACCACTCATGAATTCAAACATTGTTTTATATACTTGCACCTCAGACCTCTGTCCAAAACATAGAAATAAAAGAATTTAGATTTTCGTTTACTGAAACTGACAGAAGTGGTTGTTGTTAATCCCCACCCGGAAAAATTCATAAGTCGATCCTCCCATCAGAGTCCCATAGGAAACTTCATTCTGCATGCTTAAATCCTTGGCAGATTTAATTGGCAATACCATCCTGTTGACTGTTCTGACAGCAGCAAAATTAGCTGTGTACGAAGATATGAGAATAAGAGTGAAAAACCACCAAACGGAACCTACAAGACGACCTGCCAGCGATCTGAAAATTGAGTTTACATAAAAATACACGAAAATTTCATAAATTAATTACTCAATGATTTTTAGTGTGTGTACAAGAAAGAACTACGGAAAAGTGATGTTCATGTGAAAATGTGAATGAAGAAGACGAAGAAGGCTGGCTCTAAAAGTAAATCTATCGAGCTAACATACCGAATTTAAGAGGAAGCATTTGCTTTTGTACATACAAAAAGCAGCAATATATACAAATCGTTATTGTCATCGTGTCCTGTATGTGATCAATTGATCATTGAGATAGACGACCAAAACAATCAATCCAGCGATAGCAAGAGGTTTTTAAAAAAGGAATGCTTAAAATCGGCATAGTGTTACTGTTAGTCAAGTTTTAGTGAAGTTAGTAGATATTTACAGTAGTAAGTACATTAAAGATGCACTAAAAATCGAAATAGATAGTTAATTACAGTAAATTACATGTAGAGTAGATTGTACATGTAATATCACAGAAAAAATCAAGATCTACAATCTACAGTGTGAATTGAGACGAAGATGTATTCAAACCTGGGGGACATGTCGCTGCCCTGCTGAACCTGAATAATTCATAATATCTGGATAATAATTAGACTGGAAATTTATATAATATATTATAATGACTATTATAATATATATGGATGAAATATCTGCGATATATTACCAGAGCCGCAAATGAGAACCACAGAGCGTTCGGAATAGAGAATTGGTTGTGCACCGTCCCATGAGTTTCCAAAATCCATTCGGTGGGATTAAAACGGGTAACCAAATATAGTACCAAGCTTACACCCAAGTAGGCCAAGATGACGCAGTACCATGTGTTATTTGACAAGGGACTCATAAAGCCGAAAACCCCTGCACTTGCTTTCTTCGGTTTGAAGACCATGATACTTATGCCCAAGTTCATGAAGGGTTTGCTAAAATCTATCACGCGCTCTCGCTCTGCAGTGATTGTCAAACTACTCATCGACATATCTGCTTCCTGTTGAAAATCAACCGCATTAAATGGGACATGTCCTCTCACTAAGCAAATCACATTCGATTTAAAACTCCGTCGATCCCCTTGTATCATTCCGGAGCTTCAGGCTCAAGAAAATCGTTAAAAAAACCTCTTGCTTCGCTCATTTTCTATCATTTTAAGGAAAACAAAGGCAAATACTCAATTGACATTTGCTAACATCACAAATATTTAAGCCACAAACACAGGTCACATTTTTAACCAATTTTGTCTTATCTGTACATTCTAAATTACATAGCTAGGTCATAGGATGAAGATTATCTCTATGTTCCCCTCGTGGAAAATGGATCCCTGCACAATAATGCAATCAGGCAATAAATAAAACCGTAAAAGTAAGTAAATAGTGTTATCTTAGCAGTTATTTAATAGTATGCATTAACTTACGGACTTACTAAGTAAATAGTGTTATGTATATAGGACAAGGAAGGAGAAGAAAAGCTTTTAGTGTTTCACGTCAACTTAAATAGTAATTTTCAATTGGTCAAAATTCCAAAAATGTGGCCGAAGCCTTAAAAATCAAAAACCAATATACCTACCGTGGTGTAATAGGCGTCCCTTGACGGAAAACACTCGCTATGGAAAACCAAAGTGTATTTCGAAAAGTGTACGTGTCAGCATTATGAGGTTTTCGTTGAACTACAAGAAGGACGAAGGCGACTGAGAGCATGGCGAGTAAGCTGGCTGACCACACAGAACCCTTCATCGGCTTTACCTTGATTTTCATAACGTTTGGGTAAGAGGACAATTTATTTTACGAAGGGATTGGGACAAAAATTAGTATTTTTATTGATATTTATTACGAACAAAACTGAATGCTCCAGGCATTTCAATCTGTGGCTTCTTGATCATGATGCTGATACCAAGCTCCATAAACGGCATACTAAAATCAACGACTGTCTCCCTCTGAGACGTTATTGTCAAGGGTGCCACAGCTATTTCAGCGTCCTAGTTGCGTGTTAAGACGAAAAATTCAAAAAATGTGCCCAAAATGTCCAAAATTCCAACAAAAATAATATAATCATCAATTCAGAACAAAAAGAAATTCAGTAGACGATAGATAATGAGTATTATGGAGTAATAGTTCAAAGGTATTTCAAATAGTGACAAATAACAACATAACACAGCATAAGGAAGTCAGAGAAGTCCGTAGAAAATGCTGACGGTAAGTAGTAAGTACTCATAAAACTCACAAAAATGCAGAGTAGGCAAAAAATCAAAATTAAGTCACCACACAACGTAAAATGACAGTACTTTGTTAGTTGTAAAATCGGGAACTACATACCTACTAGAGGATTTAGTGGAGATGTGAAAACAATGGGCAAGTAGTCTATAAAGGTTCATTAATAAGATGATACATATTAACATATACATAATTGGGATTTTTGCAAGATTGCAATACACTATTACTTACAAGTACAAATTAAGTATGCAATGCATACATACCCAAAACTCATTGCATTACAGATAAAGTGGATATGGTTACTTGGCCAGGCTATAGATGAGAACAAACCGGAAATGATAAGGTGCTCATATTTCATGTACCTTGAACGTTCACAATTCAAGCCAATAATCGAATGGAAAATGTTAGGAAATTCGAATATTCAAGGGGTGTACTCAATCAATTCAGACCAGACGCGAATTTCATATCAAATAAAAAATATATCAGCCATTTTCATGTCAGCATACCATGATAAAATGCAGAATACAGACAGAGATAGTAAGTGTGGCCAAGTTATTGGTTACGGTTCGGGTTTGAGTATAGGGCGGGTTGTGGTAGGTTGCTTTGTAAGTATGATAAGTAGCTGAACTAAATTGAGAATTGCATTAAGTTGGAGAATAGATAACGAGACGAGTGAGCTAATTGCTAACAAAGATCACCTGGTGCTCCGCTATGATACAAGGGCTCAAGAATTAAGATACCAAGTCAAGGTATACATACTTAAATTAACACATGTACATGGAATAGTAATGAAGGATGCTCTGCTTGCTTCATTTCATATCGCATCGATGGATAGAACAGCTTGATCGGGGTAAGATAGAAATAATCAATGCTAGTTTCAGAAAATAATGTCATTCCTCAAATCAGAAATCAGAATCATGTCATACCAATTCAAAGACTCATCATTTCACTATCAATCAATTTCAAAACAAATCAAAGTACACTACATAGGCAATTACTTACTTGCGACAGTATATCATCACTGTGCACAAGTAGATCTAAAAGTTGCTGTCACTAAAATAGCAGAATAATACAGAGAGAGATACAAATAATCAGATCAGTCAGTACATACAGTCCAGTACTATCAACCAGATCATCCTTATCATAGTCATAACTCATAACTCATAACCATGGGCATTAATAGCATGCTACCAAAGCACACTAGTTTCACTTCATGTCATTAGAATAAAAGATAATGAACGGGAGTAATAAAGACGAGCCAAAAATCTACCCCGAATTTTCATCGCAAGGCATCTTGCATCACAGTAAGGAGACAAGTACACAGGAACTAAAGCTAATGTACTACTCGCAGTATGTACATTATCAACATGGGACTTGGTGGTGGGACATGTCACAAAATTAGATGAAATTAGGACGTTTAGAAATTAATTCTTGAGTTTGGCGGACTTACATTGCGAATTAACTCTCCGACCATCCCATCCCAACCGCCTTTTGACAACGGATTCTCCGCTCCATATCTTCCGTCTTTCACTAATTCGATACGATCTGAAAACACAACAGAAAGTTAATCATTAATCATGCAGCCACTAAAAGTGAGCATCATATCAGCGGATTTGCAAACGATTTTAAATGGTTTACATTTTATTTTCATGCTGTCTGCAATCTTCTCTGCTAAATCCTTGCAGAATCCCTCAAAACGATCGTTACCCTCTAATACTTTATCCCCCTTTTCTGTTTTCTTCATCATTAAGTATGGCTCTTCCTAAATAGCAGCAGAACGATGTGATAAAAATGAATGATGAATTTGAAGAATGAAAGAGAAAAGGAGAGTGCAAAATAAAAGGTTTACCAATATACTCGTTACGACGTATACTTTTTCAGTATCCGTTTTATTGAATACTACTTGCGCTCTTTTCAGTTTTGGTGCCCCAGTAGAAAATCCATTTACATCCGACCACTCCCCAATCTAAATTCCGCGGAAATGAATATTTAGTGCAGTGTTAAAATTGTGTTAACTTAGCACGCGAGCGAAGATATACATTCTAGTTGTATGCATAGATGTTCGTAGTACTTACTTACATACAATAATAATGGCCAATGCCTAATTACAGAAGACGAAACTGTTACAAACCTTAACTTTTGCACTATTAATTGTTGTTTCCATTACATCAACCGTAAAATTATAGCGAGTTCCGACTTTTGACCCACTTCTGTGAAATTCGATGTGCCCAGTCAATCCTTCCATTTTCACCTAATTTTTGATACAAATAATAGACAGTAGTAATTTAGGGTGTGGTTGAATCATTAACTGTTATGCACAGCTATCCGAAATTATTGGCAATGATTCTCGAAATGCATTTTTAGCTAATTGCAAGTCAATTACTCCTAAAGTAATATCACCTTCCGTAAATTTGAGTTGATTGTCTGCCCAAGGTTAAAGGGTTTGACCGTATCCAGAAAATCAGTACCAGTATCGCAAGAGAATTTCACGTGGGGATCTCTTTTCAAACCGGTTTCATCGTTATTAAGTATAGTTGTAAAGGTTGATTTTAGAATTGAGACACTGTCATACATCAAAGCGGCATTTGCCTGTAAAGTAAAATACCATTAATACAATTACTACGCTTATGGACAGGAAAAATTGACTGGCAAATTCAATAGTTTTATGTAATCATGGTGGATGTACGGATATAGACTTTTTCCCAGCTCCCGGGAAGGCTAATGGATGAGTGTCAAGTCTGGACCAACCATTGAGAAAATCTTTAACCATTTTCCTATTGGGATCAACGATTCTAAAGCCAGTAATATTCACCGCACTGAATTCCACGGTATTCCCTTCCCAAGGTTCGTCGAATGCTAATCCTGCTAAAAGATAATGATAAGTTCTTCGGCCCATATGCACATCTCTGACATGACTGATTATAATATCTTTGGCAAGAGATGTAGGACAGTCCAGAACGACATATTTTGGAGTCCATCTACAATAACATTGTTAAATGTTTTCCGAATTACAGGCTGTACTCAACGACTCAACATCATGATAAGTATTTTCATTATGGTCATGTCTTAATAGATTTTCTTATCCACTGTGCATACCTGTGTGCCACTTCAATGCTTCGTAAAATGCTCAGAGCGTCTTTGGCGCTACTGATTTTCTTCACGACTGAAACCTTCAAGGAATCATTTGTGAAAGTCAGACGTTGGAATATGGACTGTAGTCGAATCAATCCTAAAAATAAATAGCTGGATATAATTAACAACAAATGTTATCTGCTAGCAGTAGATAATGACACAAATTAATTTAACTGTCGAGATTATTAGCAAGTTGATGATATCAATATAAGAATATCTCGTACCATCATGAGAATAGTACAGGTAAATTATATTTTTCCATCCGTAGTGAGAAATAGTATCGAGCATGGCTTGATGTAAGTCGGGCCTTAAACGAGTGGCGAAATCTGTTTTATTCCTTTCCATTGCAATATTCCGACGTAAATGTTCACTGGAGATTGTGTTGAAAGTATTGGTAGGAGAAAAGTGTCCATTGCCAGAGTACCTTTTCCCATCGACGCTGGATTCAGTGGAATGGTTTTCTGGTCGAATAATTAAGTTTAACGCAGGATTTTCTCCCATAGATTGTTCTATATCGTACTATTTACAAAAATTAAATCATTTTCGTGCAAAATTTTAAAAGATAAATATAGCATCCAGTAATCTTACATCAGATTTGCTTCCATTCTTGATAAGGAACCATGGTGTAACAAATGGCATTTGGAAGGTATTCGCGTAGGAATGAATTGTCTGAAATGACTCGGGGCTCATAGAGCCTACCATCCCGTACACTCCCCTGAGGAATTGCCCACAAACTGTAGTAATGCAAAAATTGATATTAATGTTATACTAATATCTCTCAAAGCATTCTTATAATTACTCTCTGGAATATAAATTTCTTACTGATTCTGGACAGTTTGAAGGCATCTGCTGTATTAATAATATCTGCGTACGTATTCAGCTCATAATTACGAACGGTTGTCGTATTTAAAATTCGTTGGGTCATCAGAGCATACTTATAAGCTGATTGAACCTCATCAGAGCCTTGCTCGAATATAGCCCCTGGAAATTACAATGAAATGAAAAATTATTTTCTACACTCACTTGCTGTGAGTGATAAAGGATATGACAATGTGCCCTGATTTGATATTACTTACCCAAATAGAGCCGTTCGACTCCATTGTCGGCGTGAATAAAAATTTTGTGAGTAAATACAGCACATAAAAATGAAAACACTGTGTAAAACTTCATCTTCATGTTTTTATGCGAACACTACTTCTTTGTTTGTGATTTTGTGATTCATTGTTTTTTGTATAAAGAATGAGTATCAGTATGGCATTAGGGTATAGATAATCAACTTGTAGCAAGGAATTCTTCAGTTAATGTTACATAATCTATAATTTCAATGAAATCTATACTAATGACTAATGATCTACTAGGTATAAAAAATTGCAGACTTTATTTATTAATTCGTGAGAATTAATTTCTGTATCAACTGTAGCATAGATTTGAATCACTATTGCGTTGTGTTATGAAATGTTGCAAAGATACAGTTAAACTTTCGGATTCGACTGCGAGATACACTGACTGGAAGATTGGTTTTGTAGATTTACGGACGCTGCTTACTTTTGTGCTCAATCTCCGCAGGATATTTATCCGTCACATTTTGACCATTTTCTTGTAAGCAGACAATTACTTGGCGAGTCTTGCTAAAAAATTGAAACTTTCAAACTCTATAAATTACACTTAACCACATCACACTGAGTGATCATTATTTACGCATTTTAATTCATAGTGAAAATGATTTTAATTGGAAATTACTAGCTAACACAAATGAAAATAAATGTGTATAAAAGGAATACACGATTATGGCCAGGAGGAAAGAGAAAATCGACTGTTGTATATTAGATTTTCTCTGAGCATGGCATTTACACAGTCTATTTGGGATTCGTCTTGTCCCATCGTAGCATCCTCATCCCGAATCACATCTCCGAATTTCATCTCATCTAGCTAGCGTACAAATATGTATGTGCAGAGTTCAGATACACTCTTATTCTTGTATACCTCGGATTTTCCTTCCTGTCGACTCCGCTGTTCCAAAAGCGTGACTCCTCTCTATCGATCCACAGCCCAGCTCTGAATTTGCGACAGATCTTCACTACATGTTGTCGTGTTCTTGCTATTTTGCTAAATATGTATCTAATATGCATTTTCATCATAAGCATGTAATTTCGAGAACTATGGCGCTGCTGAAATATAAATATGAAAATAAAATATTTCTTCATAAGATCACTAGATAGATCACCACTTTTTTTTCATTCTGGTAATTCACGAACAGAACATGGTGTATATATGAGTATTCTAATTCCCAGTGTAGTACATCCGGATGCAGCATGCAGTATGCAGGTTAATAATATTTACGATGAAATAATGTGTATTTTCATGAATTACCTGGATTAGCCATCGGCAAAGTATAATAATTGATTAGCAATTAATATAGTATATCCTATAAATAATCAGGTTTTGTTGAGAGTGGCGATAATAAATAATTAGTTTGGAGTTGAAGGAGCATTCTTTGCAAAGATAACGTTTATTTCTCTTAAAAATAATAGGACAAACACACCAGTTCTTGATTTAGGTACATTTTGTCGTTTTACACGTAGTTTATAACAGTAAACAAAATCATTACATTAAAGATAAATGCAATCACAATAGTAAATTCAAAATAAAGGTAACTAAACACAAATTTAATTGATATAACAGCAAAAAATCTAAGGATATTACCACTCAGTATACAAGCTACAAAATTTACTAGCGGTTGACTCACTTCCAACGGAAAATGCTCAAAAACTATGTACAATTTTAAATGGAATGATAGAAAATGTTGAAAAATTTCTTGAAAGAGTCAGTCATTAAAACCTTTGCTTAAAGTAACTTGGTTTCCAGACACATTTCCTCAAAAATTTGGAGTAGTAAGCCTGGTCCTTGCACCTCCACTTGACTTCTCCAAGTGGATCAACGTATCGAAATTCGGCCGGGTTACTTTTAAGGAATTTATTGTAAAGAGTTGGTCCTTCCTGTCCAGGGAGATGTGTGTACAAGTTTGTTTCTTGGGTGTACGGGTTGAAACTGTATTTGTAGCCGTAGCCGTGAGAAAGAGCAAATAGGCAGAGGGCAACGAAGGTGATCTTGATAACTTCCATATTTACGATGCTGTAGTAAATGAGTAAGTACTATAATTTGAAAAGGGGGATTAAAATTTGAATATTCAAAAAATTTCTCAAAGATTTTAATGCAAGATGCAAATATAAGGAAAATCTCTGTGCTTTCCTTCACCTTCAATGCAGTAGTGCCACAAAGGTGTGAGTAATTGAATAAAAATCTCGTAAAAGTAACGATAATTGTTTGTGAATCACTAAACGTGATGTGATGGGATCTTTATTGGATGAAGTTGGTAGTTTGGAGATTTAGGAACGAATGTAGCTTTTCCATGGAACAATCTGTCTTTTATATATCGCATCATTGTTCTATTACTCACATTTTAATGATCATAGTTGCTCCATCCTAAAATGTATATAGAAATAAGATTTTCTTTTCATATTCCGCAACAATTTCTCAAATAACAATACAAAGTAGGAAAATATACATGGAATCTGTACCTATTTGGTTATATTGGGTGTAAACTGTATGTAATGTTATGCATATCGTGTCTCGTGTATATTTATTGGGTTTATAACATAGCTAAGGCACAAATAAATGACTGTAAGCAGCAGTAACGCAGTATTGTACTGAATGGACATGTAAAATGTAGTGAGCATAGTAGGTAAATTCCTTAAGAAACAACAATGGGATAGAGAACACCCAATAAATCTTAATATACGTATCCACAAGTGCGGCAG
>JABASI010001011.1:0-29241 GCA_019776505.1 Tomocerus nigrus
CTACGTTTCATTATATTTGCAATATAAGATACTTATTATTCTGTAGATATAATATTTCAAGTATTTCAAGATTTTAGTTTTCTGTACAGGGTTTCCAAGTTATGTGTACAGGGTAACTTTTTAGGGCGAGCTTACTACTGTTACGGCTTGCCGTTCGTTTTTATTAGGTCCCTTATATTTGTAGTCCAAAGCACAAAAAATAACAGTAAACGTTTATGACTATATGACTGTGATATTGAAGCATGAAGAAAGTAGCATTTATGCTTATCACATTCACACGCTGAAGAATGGGCAAATGTTATTGTTTAAATAACACATAGGAAATGAAACAACTAGGAGGTTGGAAGAAATTCGAGCTACTTAAGTCAATTATTTGCCCTCACATTTGATTTTTGCTTGAAGAGAAGTAAGATACAATACGAAATACTAGAGTCCCAACGCAACATCCCCAACAATGGGTATAAAGGCCTATTGCACTATTTTGCAAACAATGTTATCTGATTGTTCAATGAAACCCGTAACTACATTGCATTGTATGTGCAAGTATATTATGTTTCTTTACATGAAGGAAATATGTGGCAAATATACAGGATGCGGGAGCGGCGATTGTAAGGATGAATTTTTATGTCTAGGTAATCACAATCTCAGGATTGGGATGAAAGTTTGTTACTATTACTTATCACTTATAAGATACTTAAACGATACTACTAAGTGATGTTTTCTTATATAAATGCCGGATCCGTGTCGCTTCATTCATATTCTATGACAGCGCTTATTAGATGTATCTGGTTCTGGTAGCGGTAAATTATTAGTACCCTTACACACTCAATCAAACTGAGTGACGCTGTTCCTATTAGTGAATACGGCGTAATTAGACAAATCAAATGTTACGTAACATTACAAACTATTACAAAGTACACAATGAATATTGTGCAATATTGTAAGTAACAATTTTGTGTTCATCAGTTCTGTTCGTATTATCCTTTATCTGGTGTAAAGTTATTCCATGATTAATTCTAAGTCTGATGTCTGCAGAGTCAGAAAATCCAAGGAGGCTATAGCAGCCTTAGTAATATTATTGGCAGTCAATCCTGTCAAGTCAATGGCATCATTGCTACATCCAGAGTGAATGTTGGTTGAATGAAGATAGGACTAATGTCCATGTCGGAGGAAATAAAAGCGGTCGATGTTATTCCACTTAATGCTAACTGTCCTCTTGATTTCGTAATCTTGCTATGCTGGCCGTAAATATATACTGGAACAACTTTGGTTGGAATATCTAATGCCTCCTTATTGATTACACTTTGAAGTTTGGCAAGATTACAATCATTCCAAGGAAAACATGCTTCAAAAGGTCAGCTTTTCTGATTGTATTGCGTCCCTGCTCTATTTTTTACTTTCTTCTGGCTTTCTAAAGTAGCGCCGTCAAAGAGAAAATATTCTAATAGCAGGGAGTATAGATTGTATTTTCTGTCGAATCATGAAAATGGGTGGATGTACCTAATACGGCTACAAAATGTCCAGTTTGATTATCTGCAATAAAAATTCTAATTTATGGAATAACTTAACATTGATTAGAGTAGGAGAGAAAGAGGAAGGCTTTTTCTAAGACGGGTAGTAGGAGGTAGATACACTAATGACAAATTCAATTGCTCGGTCCTTGAAGATGAATAGAGTGAAAGTCCCGTGAATGTGAATGGGGATAGCTGAGGAAGTGTATCGGGTATGAATGAAACTATTGCCCGGATTCGGGTTTCTGTTTGAAGATGGAGCCCGTGCTCCATTTGCAAGCCGGAGGTTGTCGCAGTCAGCATTTGACATTATGCCAGAATAGCCGACGATTATCTACACCTGGGTTATGCTAAGCACCGATACCCTATGCAGTCAAGTATTCACATTCACATTCCTCCTATTCATAAATATTTCAATACTCTGCATTTCTTTCAATAATACATACAATGCCACGCCACTCTGAACTTTCTCTTCTTCCCCAACATCAAAACAGAAATATTTTCCTTTTGGCTTTCTACTCCCTCCACGTACATGCACTTATAGAAAGGACACTTACAATAATCTGGAAGTGCCTAGTATGGATAGCTACCAATCTATTACACGTATCTCTGTGAATCTGGAGAAAGTCGCTTCTGTCATGATGCCCTCATATTAAATCCGAAATATTAAATAAATTCACTGCTTTATCCTGATTCAAATGTCTGCAGTTCCCGTGAACATTTTCTGATAAGGCGACACAAAGGAGGAAATAAAAATGAAATACCTATCTATATTGACATTATCAATGAATTGTTAGAAAGGGTAGCAACTGCTGCATTATATGAGACATAGGATGAAGTGCCTGTGTATATAAGTAATATAGAAAATACTTGAACAAATAGATAGCTAAAGAGAAAGCAAAGCAGAAGGGGAGAAGATAGGATGGAGTGACTGATCTATGCAAACATTTTGGCTGTAAAAACAAAAGTTTAATGCTTTGGGAAGGAGAAAGCTCCACTTGATGCACCTATGGTGTTTAATTAACCTGTAAACAGTTCAGAGTTGTGGCAAATAATAATCTAATGCAATAACAACCATTATCCCATAAGCTACAGGTCTCCATCTAACAAATATAGGTTGCTCCTACTAGTCAAGTGAACTACTCGATCCCAGTATACATGAGTGGGGTCGTAACTCAATTATTAACAATATTACTTCTCCTTTCAGTTTATGCCTTATGCGATGTGTTCCTCCACTTTCCCCCACTCTATATATCCCTCATGCACTATCTCCACTTTCTATCTTTATGGCACTAACTGTTTTCCACTTACATTTAAACAACCTACTTAACTACAAGCAATTTGCAATTGTACTCATCTTTATACAGCTTTCTCTATAAAAAACTTGCCAAATTACTGCCAGTTTGCACTGCACTGGGTACGTGGGTTCACAGTGTGTCAAAAAATACGGATATAGTGTCAGTTGAAATGGAAATTGGGTTCAGCTTTGCTTTAAATCATGTATGAACAGTCCAACAGCAGCTTTGAATATTATCGACGCATTTATCTAAAGAGATACGGGAGTCAATAGTCAATGTGTCTGGCCCATCGCGAATACCTGGAAGTCTCGCGAAAAAGGTAATAATATAGTGTGCCTAAGGACATGTTTGTTTTGCTATAAACAGTAACTCGATCTTTCATACATACCTATATAATACATAAATACTTTGCAGCTCTCTAATTGCAACTTAATACTTATTTTGACAGTAAGTGCGCGCAATCGCATGTGGAGAGTGACAGGGTGGTAGACATGCAAATAATGATAACAATGTAGAACTTTTAGCCTGGATGTTAGTAAGAGTAAAGTTTTGTTTATGCCGAAGATAATGGCTATAAAAATTGAAAGGGTTGCTTGCATAAAACGGGCGTAATGCTCCCTAATAGGAAAGGAAAGGATCTATCAAAGTAATAAAAGGTAGCAATTAATTAGGAGACAGCTTGTATTTTATGAGATGAATCAAAAGAGCATATATTATTCTTATTACTATATTAAAGTAGGTGAATGGTTATATAAGGTGCCTATTCGTGAAATGTACATATAGTAAGTAGTCCATTAGTTGGTGAGTGAAGTGGTTCATTCCTCGGCTTTATTAGCGGTTATATACGTAATAAGTATGTTATATACTCAGCGGGCACAACATGTTCTCAGCCCATTCACTAATTAAAGGCTAATGAAATCTAGTGGAAATGACAAGTCAGCCTATTGATACGGTTTTCATGCAATGCAGATAGCAGTTTGTTTGGTGAGGAAACGGGAGAGCAGCGGAGGACAATGAAAAGCTGAAACTCCGAATGTTACGTAAGTGAGGCGAACTGAAACTCACAAAGCTCCGACAGGACGGGACTTTCTCTTTCTCTCTCTCTCACTTACGCTGTCCTTCTTTCTAATTGACTACCTATACATAAAATATCAATGTATCTGTCAAAGTGAAATTGAATTAAATATTGTGCTCAACATCTATAAGGCTCTACTGTATCGGGGCAAGGAAGTCTGAAGAAAGCCGTAAAGGGATGGAGGATGAAGCCGAGGAAGGAAAATAAAAAAGATTGCCACTATAGCTTTGCTATTTGCTTTGAGTTTGTTGCTGCCTCCTGCCCTGTAGTCCTCCAGTCTCTATCTACATAGATAACAAGTATTATAACACTGTTCCGAGCAGGTACCTACTCCTGATGTGTGTAGAGAAAGGAGGGAGAAAGCGAGTGCATGTAGAATGCAGACTGTTGAATGGCTGAGAGGCTGTCGCATGAATGAGTAAGTACAAAAGATAATGCTATCTCTCATATGTACGATAAGGCTCTATGTTCCATTGTCTCCGATTACACTTACTATTACGTTTACCCTCACTTTTACTGCGCCCTATTATGTATCTAGCCATGTAGGACTCAATTCTGCCAGTAGGTTCCTAAAGAAAATGCCTTATATCGTGGCTAAATGCTTATGTGTGCTCTCCTTTCTCCCACTATATTCCTCTGCTTTGGTTGGGAAGAGGAAAAACACAAAGCTTTCACAAAATGCAAAGCAAAGAGAGTACCTTCAGCAGTTTTACAGAATTATGAAAATGCGCATCAATTTTCTTTCATTCATCCTACACAACATATCGACCTTAGGCTAATTTAGGAATGGGTATTATATCACACTTTGTTTACTTCGGTTTGATATCGAAGAGAACTAATTATAGGAGGAGAGGAGAGAATAAGTGAGCCGAGCAAGAGACATAATACGCCCACTTAACTACACAGAAATGGTTTTTATCACACATTAGGAACAAACTTGTCGTTGAATGACGCACAAAAAGAAGTTTCTGTCCTTTCTGATCAACTAAAGTCTAAGTAGGTCTTTTTTAGGGAAAGTATATCGAGAATTTTTGCATTGTCACAGTTACGGATGTGAATGGAAGTGGAAATGGAGGAAAAAAGTATTTAAAATGAAGAAGAGGATGGATGGAGTTTGATTCCTTTGACTGTGATATCGGGCCCAGGGTTTAAGTAATTGTGCGAAGGCAAAAAGAAAAAGTACAAAGTAAAATAAATAGTAATCTCACTTAGGAAATGCTTTGAAGGGAGACAGTGTTTAAATAGAGAGGTCTGCTAAGTGTAAAGTAAATGTAGATCTGTGTGAGATGGGAGAATGCGTGGAGAGTGTGTAAGGTAAAAGGATTGAATTTCCTTTCTGAGAAAGATAATAGGGCGAGGACAGAAGGAGAAAGTGGAGGAAAGGAAAAGGGATTGGTTGTGTGCGGTCCAAGGTCGAATTATCTTAAGCTAGGTGTCCGTAGAGAGAGAAATGAATGTGTGGGTGATTTGATGTGTAGCTTATGTGTTTGACAGAGAGAAGGTGAGGCCGTGATAGAGAGCAAATGAAGTTAGAGCCAATTTCTTCTCTCAAGCTGCGTTCTATTTTCTCGGACATTTTTATAGTAAATGGCTCGGAGGAAGGGAAGGTATTCGTCGGTTGGTGATGCTCCATCCTCGATCACAGAACTCATATAGACTTTGTGAGAGTAGAACCGGATGCAGAGAAAAGTCCCGACCACTCAAACACCAAAGAGGAAGGATAGCAAAAGAAAGTTTTTGTAAATTGAGCCAACATTGGGGGCTACGGTATAAATCCTCTTGTGAACGTCTGCCAACATTACTTTCAATTGATTTTTTACGGCGTCTATTGCTTAAAGTTTTCAATTTCTCTCCTGTTTTCTCTTCTCTCCACTGAAATGTTTCCACCTATTACCGACTACACACTATTACAATATACATAAGTATGTGCGACTGACTCAATAGTCTTTGTGTTTGACTAAAGTACATACATTACATTCAGATAAATAACTAGCATTGTTTTCTATTGCACTACATTTGTACTTTGTCCACTGCATTGTGTACCATTACTGCTGGACCCGCGAACTCTTTGCTTTCTCCACCAACTCCCCTCCTCTACTTTTCAATTCACTCTCCTTCATAAATATCTTCTCAAAGTAGTCAGCCCTCTTGTTCTACTCTCATGTCAAATATTGTCACAGTCACGCACTGCATTTAAAACTACCAATTACACAAACATGCAAGAATATCATATTTATGTCGAGGAAACGAGCCAAAACGTCGAAAGTACTTTTTACTGCTCATTCCCAACTTGCCGGAACTCTTCTAAAGAACCTTAAATTATTGATAATTTAGTGGGAAAGAGATTGTAGACTGTGATGTAGTTTTCCTTTACCCCCTGTACAGATTTCTCTTATTAAAAGATGGAAAGCAACTTCCTTACACCCACCACCCATTGTGTTACGAAATTTGATGTAGTATGCAAGCTAACAGCCAAACAATTTTATTGACAAACAGTTTCTAAATTGAATTGTTTGTGGGCTTCTGGTTACTTAACTATAGTACTTCGTTAATTGCTATGAACATAAAATGAGGAATTTCTCAAATAGAATTCAATCAAATTCAATAAATAAAAAATTGTAAATAGAGCAGCATAATATTGTGAAGTAGTTTGAGTTGGGAAGAAGTGAGAAGGACCAGGGGAGAAAAGGATAATAGTAGTCGCCGGGAAAAGAATGGGAAAAGTGAATGTATAAGAAAAAGGAAAGCAAGAACACTTTAGTTATTGAGAGTGAATCAGGATTCAGCGTGCGAAAGTATTTCCACTGTGATATCTTTATATATGCTACGGCATGTATTATCAGTGATGGCCATTCCTTCTTTGTACTTTCTCCCGAATTGAATAGGACAACAGAAGAGAGAGAAGCTGACTTTCTATAGCCATGAAAAGATCCTGAGAATGAAAATGGCTACCTAGATAACTTCTTTTATGAGAGCTAGACTTTCTGGCTCACTTTTTAATGGACTGCTATTTACGCCTTGGGCTCTTTACCTTACTTACTCTTACATTAGCACCACATTCAGATTTCTATCTATGAAACATAGCAAATATCTCTTGTAGGCTCTACGACTATGTAGTCATGTGCTCTGCTATAAGTCCCTGCCATTTTTCCCGACAAGTCATGCCAACTCAAAGCAAACTACACCACGACTACGAAAACAACTCGTATGAATGTATGTTCCTTTTCTTCCCCATCAATTCAAACTATCCGACCAAATAAATGTAGTACCTATTAGGCATAGTAGGATATATTGTAGATAGCTGTACCCGGTTGGCCAACGCACTATAAGTACCCGATGTACACTCCCATTTCCCTTCTAATAATAACCAAAAGTGCTTACATTAACTGTCTACAGAGTTTCCTTTTGGCTAATACACTTTTTGTAGCCATTAGGCACAGTAGTTGTAAAATATAAAAATAAAAAGAAATCCTACATAACAATGTTTTTGATTTCCTTCCTTTTTCAAAGGGGAAATGGGGCAAAGGAAAAGAATTCATATTGGATCTATCTTTATTCCGTGTCCTTATATGCATCCTCGGAGTCCTTGTGTGTAAAGAGCATAAAGAATGCACAGTAGTTACAGAGCCAGGAGCACGCTAAGGAAAACAGGAGAGTGGAAGTAAGGAAGAACATTCAAGGCTGTGTGCCTTTGTAAAATAAACTTTGAGCTGTGTGCAGAATTGTGTAGCACAGCATGGAGAGTGTATACTATGCAGCAGCCTCTCCTCTTCTACTCCACTACTACTCCTTACTACTACTCCCTCTCTCCTACTCACATTGGCAATGGCACTGGCACACAAACAGAAGACAGTTAGAGTAAAAGTAGCCTATCGAGTACCTACTTTTAAGTTTTCTTCCATTCCTTCCGTTGTTTGTGGAGAAATGGAAAGTTGTGTTGGGTACGGCATGAGTTGTGGTAAGTCTCTTTGCCGAAAACATTCTCAACAACTATAGATTTATGTTTATCCTAGAGTACTTTCCTCTGAATACACACTGACATGACATCTCTTACAACTCAACCCTTATTCACAAACTTACAAATACATTCGACTATTACTGCATAACATACTACTTACTACTACAGATACGGAGTCCGACGTACAGCTATCTTGTCCTCTCTCTCTCTCTCTCTCTGTGTCGGCCATACTACTACTACGCTACGGCCATAGAGCAAAATATTTACAACGCATAGCCAATCCTCAGCCTATTAGTTTCCAGTGAGTGCAAAGTAAGTAGTATACACTCTGTAGGATACCAATAGGAGGACTCCTCACTTAGTCCTCTGAATCTACTCTACACGTAGAGAGCTACCTATTCTGAATAGCGATTATGTAGGCTTGACGTCCAGAATATTACTCGGAATAGTAGTACTCTAATAGATCTACTCCCTCTTCAACTCACACAGCAGATACTCCTGAGCCCTTACTTATCTAATAATAACGCTATACAGAATCAAGAATACTCTACACAGACACTAAAATATCTTTTTCCGTCTCCATTCTATCATTTTGACCTTTTCGAGCTAGCGTAGTATAGATCCACTTCAGGAGAAGGACACTTTCTATATCCTATCCGACACTTCTTACTTTCCACTCAGTTCCTGTTCGGACAATCACTTTTTACTTCTCAACTATCTTCGATAAGGGTGCAGTATCTTTAACAGACAACTTTCTACACTCAACTTCCTGCTTATCCAACCTTATATCGCAATACGCAGAGTAGGTCGTCAGCACTGGTAGTCAGTACCTACACAAACATTAAATTCCTAAGGGACTCAGAATAATTTCCTTGAAATGTTTAGAATAATATTTAAAGTAGACTTTAAATAAGTGTATGACAGGTTGGACAGAAATTGAAATTGCGTCTGCAGTGTGATGTAAAATATTTGCTTGAAAATATTCAGTAGAAAATGTCCGGTAAGAATTGTCATCCTCCCGAAGGCATTGCCAATGGGAATGAGTCTGGGAATATCGTGGAGAGAGAATGGATTTAGTCGCTATAAAGTCTAGAGTAATGCATGTATATCGCAGATGTTAAGAGACGTAGCAATTTATTTCAACTCTGCTGGACGCTTCCTTCACATGTCGATATTTATTAGGTTATACGCTCTCTGGGCTAAAACGTGGGAAGGCAAGGCGAGGTAAGAGCTCCAAGAGCACACACATAACCTAAGAGAACAGTTCTGTCTCTTCGACTTCTAGTGTGCACTGTGCCTAGCCAAGGGTTTTTAGTGCTAGCTGCTGACGCTAAGGAAATTCTACATACATTAGCCAAAGTACATTTATGGCTATAAATATAAGTCTGTCTCGTATAGATAAAGTATGCACATACATGCATAGAGAATTTCACACGGACGGCGGAACGGGAAAGGAAGCGGGAGAAGAAGGGTGAAGAATTTGTACACATGTAGGTACACACATTGCATTGGTTGAGCATTGCACTATTGCCATTTTATATTTAGTGTCGCTGGATGGTCCTTTCCTTAGCGTCCCATCCCATGCATCTCCTCCTAAACATTTCTGCATGGATCTTCTTGTATTTAGCGACTGCTTTGAGCGATCCATATAATTCAGCCTACAACACACCACTCTTCACTACTACTGCTATGTAAGTATGTTTTGAATGCTACGGAACATTACTACTAGTATCCCTCCATTTTATATGGCCATTGAAGAGTTTTGCTGTTTAGACTCTTGTTTGAGAGAGAAATAGTATTTGTGTGTTTTGTGTTGGGGAGAGGTGCTGTGTGTAGTGGTGACGGTGACTCCAGAAACTCCGCTCACTCCTAACCTAACCCTAACTAACTGAGAAGGCTGAGTAGCCGAGGAAGGAGGAAGGGAAGTAGTAGGGATACTACTATCTCTGTATATCCAAGTTCTATTCAATTGAGGATTGAGAAAAGACATAGTCTGCTAGTACATGTCTCCGACTCCTGTACTTTGCCAAAACCTCAACATGAATAATGAATCACCTTTGAGAGATCCCTAATGCCTCACTTCCACTACTACTTACTTACAACTAGACCATCATAACAGACAAAATTCTTCGAGAAATTCCACTATTTAGCACTGAAAACAGTGGCTTTATATCTGAGATGCTTTTCCGAATCATTTCCACAGTATTTCTGCACTCACACCTCAGACTCAGATGCAAATGCTTGAAAATATTCAGGGCATATTGAAAAGCACAGAGGGGAATGTCTATGTGATGAGATGGATATTTTTCCTGCGTTTCTTGGCAAAGTAAGTCCATTACTCTCTGCTCTCTCTTATACCTAATGTGTTCTTTCAATAGGCAAAACTACCAATACATAACCGAGTGGAGAAAATTTCCTCTTTTATAACTCCACGGCCGTTTCCGCTCCTTAACAGCAAAAGGCAGAAAAGCAAGCAAGGCGAGGAATATTATTATTTGTATACTTGACTATATTAAAGTAAGTTAGGATAGCAAGGTGCATTATCTACATAAGTATATGTAAGTAGTAAGGAAGTCTTTGGAAACAGACAGTACTTACACAGTAACTAACAGCAGTAGGGCTCTATGCTAACAAGAATAATGTTATTTTAGACGTTAACTTCCCAAGGAAAAGGAGCCACTAGGTTCCATGAGGTGGCTTTAACATATATTTTACGCTGCAGACAGTCATATTCAGTAATTGAATTATTCGCTACATTATCTTTGCTTGTGACAGATTTTCAACGCAGTGGGAGATATTAAATCGAATTGAATTGTACAATCAGAGCAGAATTACCTGCTCTTGTCATTTTTTATCCATTATATTCTCATATTACAGGCTACAGTCTACAGGGTTATTGGAAGGAGTGTGTGACTTTTACTAACGTGCAGTGACTACCTTTCTCCTCCACTTACAATCATAATCAGTTCGGCTTCCACAGCTGCGCACCAATATCCATAATAAAACTAAGTGGCACATACAAGTGGGAGAAGACAACAAGGATATATTATATACTTTGATAGTCAATTTACACAGACATTAATAAAGCTTGTTACATTTCACTATCGAAATAGTAGATCGAGATTGAGAAATCATTTAAGTGGAATTGATTGAAGAAATGCCACTAGAGTGTCACGTTGAATAATTAATCAAGATGTAATAGGAAAGGGAAACAAGGAGAAATAGAGAGAGAGAGAGAGAAAGGAAGGCCAAAGGGCGAAGAAAAAGAATACTGAATAGCTTGCCATGTAGATTGAGCGAGGAAAAGAGAAACTGGGTTGGTTATTATTGAGTTTGAGTTGACTGCATTGTATATTGCCTTAAAGGCATGCACAAGTCATCAGAAATAGAGATGGGGATAGAGATAGTCTATCCGAGACTATTGTAGAGGTATGAGGAAATACATAATAGAGTGTTGTTCTAAAATTTCCAATTATTTCCGTTATCTCAGGAGGAAAGTAGTATCAAGTTCGCTTCTCCGATTCCAACCTTACACTTTGTTCTGTTCATATCTAGACGAGAGTTGTGCCTTAATCTCCGCTACGATACGCTCCGTCCTCCAATGAACCAGACATGGAGTTACTTTGTAGGAAAGAGAAGTGGAGAGGGAGGACGGCTAGTGGAAATAGTCAAGTAAGTAGTGCTTACTTACTTAGAATGTATAGCTAATAGTGAGTAGGCAGGAGGAAAGCAGCAGCTTGCAAACGACATTGTCTCTCCCAGGTGGCTTTTACTATTCTTGCATTAAAACGAAACGACAGACTACTATAGTTCTTCATATTTTACAAGAAAAATCTCAATTCTTTCTTACCTTAAATAAGTCGAGTAAAACAAGGGAACTCAACTGAATTGACTGAGTGAACTGAACGAGACACGACAAGCAACTACTTCCAATCTACTCCTGTTTATAGGAGACAGGCACATGCAACAATACAGAATACAAAGTGAAAGACTAAAGAAACAGAATAACAATATGTCCTATGTAGCTACATAGATATAAACACATAGAGAGGAGTACGTACGTAGTTCTCAGAAGTGTGTACCTGGTAGTATCTCTTCCTCGTGCATTGCATTGCATGCATAGCTGAAGAACTAACAAGGGAAAAGTTTCTACTTTCTACTTTCTATACTTGATTTATATTAGACGCAGTTACATCGTACTCAAGTTTCCTCTTGAAATAATCACAAACAGATTGCTAAGTTTTTACATTGCCTAGTTGAAAACACAGATGAGATTTTTCCCCTATTCTGTTTTTATGAGTTGCAGAGTTAACAGTAGGCTTCTGTCGACTTGTAGAGTGAAGTGGATTGAAGTCAGTTGACTTGTCTCGGCTTTCTCTTTGTCATAACATCGCATACATAAGTAACATAATCTACGCGGATTTTCCCCTACTGTTTCGCATTTTAGTTTTCCAACGTTTCGTAAAATAGTCAACTTCTCTACATATATACACATAAGTTGTCAAGGACTCGAGTTGGGTCGTATGATGTACTAAGTAGATTCAAGTGGAGTAGCTAAACTTAAGCAGATTCATCATTTCAATTGCTTTCCTTACCATTTCTATTTATTTACATCCATGCATGCACCAACACTACTAGCTATTTACGTACCTATGCTGTTGCTGTACACTATTGATGTAGTTTCTTTTTAACATCCCTTTCATACTAATATGATATCATTCATTATTTTGTGTCCTTAAATATATTATTAGTCTGTACTACGTAATTAAATGCTCCATATACCTCTGTCTATATCTTTTCTAATGTATCTATCTAAGATATAGTAGTGAAGTATCAAAGTATTTTGCATTTAAATGCCATTATACGGTAAGAGAGGATGGTGAAATTGGTCGGCTCCTTTCCCTCCCAGATTCTCAGCTCCTTGCTGGGCTATGCTTTATTTATATTAAGTTATTGTTGTCAGATTTAGTCAGAAGATACTAAGAAAAGCAGCAGGCTCCTTAGTCACTTCTGTCTGCTTTGTGATGATGCTCCGACATAATAGAAAGTAGGAAAATAATTTAAGAGCGAGAGGGTAACAAAATGTAAGACAATTTCTGAAAATCAAAATCATCAACGGCATGTCATTAATCCGTCCCGTTTTAATCTAAACTTTGTCCATTTAAAAAGAGTGGGATACTGAAGCGAATTTCAATGAGTAGATGAGACTGAAAGCTATCTAAAATGCAAATATGCAAAGGGACATTATCATAAGAGTAATTAGTTGAATCTGCTTCTAATGCATTATAGTTACAATTTCACATTTGACGCATCCGCGCTTTCATTCCTACCCATCCTCCCTCTTCATATTATTATTATCTATCCCAAGGATTCTATTTTCTATTGCTAGCATGACATAATGCAATGTAAGATAGGATAACAACTGAGGCTGAAAAGAGAGCGAGTGAGAGAGAGTTAGAGTGTGTGTGTAGAAAGCATGACTGTTATATTAGTTCTAATAGTATATTATCTATTAGGTGTAATAGAGTCTAAGGAAGAAAGGAGGAGAAAGTCTATCTATTCTTATCTATTTGCATTTGCTTAAGTCTGGGCTCCTTTTGAAGAGCGTCCTAGCTGTCGTCTGCCTACATGTCTCCTGTTCCTCGTGTCTCCCTACAGTTACTTTAGTTAGTGACTGTGTGTCTTATTCCTGCTCTTTATAAAGGACAAGCTGGTCGTTAGTGGAGAGGAAGAGTAGGCGAAGTAGTGGCAGAGTAGTAATAGTGGAGTGGAGTGTATTAGACATGATGTAGTAGTGTTAGTGGCTGTAGCTGTTGGAAGCACTTTCATGTCAACGCAAATGGATCTACTTCCATGATGACAGTCTATATATACACATTACACTATCCGACCATTATTATAGCCGTATCCCCTTTTTAACTCACATTACATTCTTATACAACTTCTCTTTATTGTTTACTATAGCTTACATATGTTGCACTGAGCGAAATACATTATAGCGCTTTACACTTTCTCCTTATTGTTTTTGACTTTGCCTTTCTCTCCTTTCTCCAATGACACTGACTTCGGCTTAACTTTCACTTATAGCTTTCTCCAACTCGCTTATCACACATAGAGCTACAGCCTTCGCCCATAGACACAGAGGAACATCATAAGGAGCCGAGCCCTCCCTCTCCTCGTCCTTTCTCTTCTCTTTTCTCTCTCTCTCTCTCTCTCAACCTCGGAACAGAAAAACTTGTTTTTAAATTTGTACAATGCACTCCTACACGTTGTAAATGTAAACCTAGGTTTTCAGAGACAGAGCGAGAAATTGTTCGCTCCTGCTCACTTAGATTCCTTTACCTACTTTATCCTCACAATGGGATTGTGCTATTTAGAAATAATTGTTGCAAGTTCCCAGGAAAAAAAGTAGCTACTAGCGCAGAGCTTAATAGTATTTCCCGACGAGCATTTAAGCTCTATTAAATTTACTATAGATATTCATAGAATGGAGGAGAGGAGAAATAAGTCACCATAATGTAAACACGTAGTTGAAGTATATTCCTCTCATATTTCCACTTCGTTCACGTTCATTATACTTTCTGCACATGTGTTTGATGCAGAGGGGTGCCTACCTAGGCGCTTAACTAAAACAAGTTAGCAAAAACAGGAGAATGTCTCCGGGTTTTCCTATTTAAATCATGTTTTTATATGATTTCCCCTCTGTGGATGGGTGTAGTGTAGGGGAAGCTTAAGATAAGCAAAGCTCCATCTGCTCCGGATTTATTTGGCGCATATTAATGCTTGCATTATGCATGCTTTAGTGCTAACATACTGCCAAAAGTGCTACACAAACTAAACCCAAGTAGGCAGGCAGAGTATATATAAAGTTGTCTAGTCGAGCCTTTACAAGCACTGGCTGTCTTGTCTCAATTTTCAGGAGAAAGTTATTTCCACTTGCGGATTAACGTATTGTACTCATTCCTGTCTCTTTTACATATACAGGGTTGCAACTTTATCTTCCTAAATTGTCTCCACTGACAAATACATTGAAATGTAACCGACAATTTTCTACTAAAAAAGATATTCCACCAAGCGTGACCTCTAAAAGGTAACGTATAATTTATCAAATACTTACAATGAGAATAATATTCTATCACCGTTTTTCAAACTTGGCTACCCACAACTTAAGTGAAAGGGGAGGGTCAGCCTATAGAAACTACATTACCTTCGCATTCATACTTTTCATACATCTCCCCACTTACGCCACAGTAAAGCCAACACACACAAATCCTCTAACTTATGGAGAATGCCGACTCTAAGCATAGACGTCACATTCACAATTCACATGCCATGTCTTCCTGCAATATGTATAGAAGGAAAGCCTTTCAATTGGCACATATGCACACGCAAATTATATTGCACAAGCCGGGAATTTGTGTTGCGAACAGACAGTTAGGAATCACTAGTATCAGTATGTATGTACCTAGTATCTATGTACGTAGACAGATAGTCTGTATGTTTGTGTTTGGATGCGTGTAGTAGTTATTAAAGTTTGTGGAAAAGCGTAACGTAGCGTAACACAAACTAAGGCGATAGAGCAGAGGCCAGGGAGGCATTCTTCACATGTTAGTGGGAACAAGAGTTTATATTATAATTATAGAATTATGTGCGAGTCATCGTATACGATAGGGAGCGATAGTAGCTACGTAGCTATCTGTAAATAGAGGATATTGTGAGTGGGAGAATATGAGAAAGAAAGAATTCAGAATGAAAGTTGGCCATTCTTTGATATAAAATGGTTTATTTAGTAGAAGAGTCGTCGTGAGTACGAGTAATAGTGACTATTCTATTTAAGAAGGAAGAAATGTAAGGCGAGCTCAGCTATGTGTATGACTAAAGAAAAGATAATTTACGGCAATGAACACTTTTGCCGCAAAACTTTTCACTATCATAAATTTCCCGGCGCCTGACGTTTTTGAGCTTTGGAAAATTCTTACCGTCTTTTACCTTTTCTTTCCATGACATACTTTTCCTTTTCCCTATGGTCAATGCTTTCCCTTTCTTTACTCCTGGCTCACTTCCAATTCCTTTTTTACTTAACTCATCTAACCTTTACAAGACTTTTACACTCAATGCCTTTTACACTTTAGACAAGTTGCTTACTTTTTTATCTTTTACTTAGTACTATCTTATCTACTCTTCTTACACATTCTATTATGCACATGACTATTTTAAATGCTTCTCAATCACCACACTTGACTACACAAAACTATTCTACTAACCGCCACACCATTCATCCATCCAACACTCCACAAAACCCAAACAGACTTTCCTCACCGCTCCCTTTCTCCATGAATACATCCAATGGCTACTTTGTACGGCGCTAAGGAACCCCACTGTGAACACACTAATAACATAATAGCCACCTAATTGTGCTCCTACCTCCAAGACATAAGTGCCCCAACTTGCCGTCTACAATAACATGGCCTACATTATGTCCCCCTCTACATAATTACATACTGCTTAGAGTATTTAGAATATCAGGAACCTACATCACTCCAGAATCTGATACAGAGCTTTAGAAAAGCTTATAGCGAACCTTCACCTTTCAGCGATATAACATGAGCAGTCACAACACAATTATACCATTAAGTATCCATGTGTTCCATTCAGCTCTACTTTTTATGCATGCATAAGCTACACAATGAAATCCACAACCAAGCTTTTCAATATCCCTCGCTCCTTTCTTCTCCCATCTATTCAGTTGTCGTAATTTTAATCTCTCTGCTTCATCCACTCTATTAAGCATTTAGAATTCCTACCTCATCAACCCACCAATACGTATGTAGCTCAACTAATTAGTCACAGATAAAAAGACTATGAATCTAATTAGATTACTCTCTCCACTAATCTTCCAACAGCTAATGCCGTATTCCGCATCTGTATCACTAATTTCTATGCTATGTGCTCACTCAACTCTTTTATATTAGGTAGACACAAGTTAATAGCTTTTCTATTTATAACTCTACTACAGGGGCTCCAAAACTATTTTCTTCTATTCTTTTAAACAAAAATCCAATGCTTTATGCCGTGTAATAGTTTTTAAGCGTGTGATCCATAGTTCGAGTTTGTTAAATGTTAATAGGTGAGCAAAAATGGTCTTAAAATGCTATAGACATGGATATTGACAAACCAATAGACCCAGTGAGACAAAATTATTTATTGTCTGAAAAATATCCTGCAAATGGCTTTTTCCTACCATAACGCCATCTGAAGTCGCCGTGTCCTTATCTAGGGGTATTTATAATTTCTTAATTGAGCTACAAGGGATTAATTTGAAAGAATCCAGAATGTCCAGCGACCAAAGTGATTTATACAGACAAACATACGTTGTTCCAGTCAGGTGTTATAACGCAAGGTAATAAATAAAAACTGCTAGCTGTTGTGTTTTCAACTAAAGAAAATGGAGTAGGAAGAAAATAGAAGTCTGATTTTCATTTTCGCGTGTTTAAAGGTGCGACAGGTTGTTTTGGCTGTAATCTTTGAATAAAAGGAGGTTTAGCCTAGTTGTTGAAGTTTGCGGGTTGCGTGACTCCAGTGATCAAATAGTTGATAATGACAGCGATCACGGGCTAAGTTCAGTTCGGGCAAGTGAGTTGACGGAGATGAAGAAATGGAGACCCTGTATTTGAGTATATTTGACAGAGTGGAGAAGAATGAGGAGCCTTGTGGGGATAAATGTGTGGCCGTCGTGTTTTTAGCCTTTTGCACTGGTGCGAATTCCAGGACTAGTGACTTGGTGACTGGACTGGTGAGTAAAAGTATATCAACAGAGTGACGTGAATGTGAAAATTATAAGGAAACGAAGAAAGGACCGCTGTAGTTGGCTCGGAGCAGGAAAAGCAAGTCACTATCACCTTGCTCACGTATTAGTAGATTTTAGTAGGGAGAGGAACAACTGTGGAAATGAAAAGTGGGACATTGTGTACAATATTAGAGAGCCGTAATCTATCTGGTGTATTGTATTAATAGAGGAAGAGAGAGAGAGAGAGAGCAAGCTGTAGACGGGTCGTCGTCGTGTAGGAGTAGGAGAAGGAAAGCAATTCAGCAGCTAGACGTGCTTATAGGAAGATTGGAGTGTGTCATAGAAGAGAAAGCAAGGAAGGAAAGGAAGGAGTATTGCTATTATACAAAAGAGTGAGTATTGTAAGTGGTACAATGGGTAACATGGGTCTGAGGAAGAGAAGTACAATGTGCAGCCACAATAGACACAGTTGACTGGAGTTGATTTGACACTGGCATGGCCAGACCTGGTCTATAATACATGGCACACTGTGGCAATGCACAGATTGGATTTCTACTCACAGAATGAAATCGGCAGACCTCGTAATCATCCGAGAGAGAATGATTTAGAGAATCTAACTATCGCCATTTAATCTTATGCGACTTTTAACACATTTTCGCCATGGAACGCATTTCCCTCTCCTCCCTTCTAATAGAAAAATCCCGTACGATTTACTAACGATAAGTGAGAGAGAAATGCAATGGTTGTAGTTGTAGCTCAATAAAATCTGATAGAATGGCAGGGGATGGGATTGCATTGTACGTACGTATATCATAATAGCACGCTATTCTGTACACTACACTACACTCATTCATGCCACAGGCTCAGAGCAAGAGACTCTTCTACTAGTGCACCCCACCAACCACCAGCTTTGAACAGCCCATACAGGAAGACAGTCGTCGTAAAACACATTACTACAGCATAGGAAACGATCAGAGGAAAAGGCTACGAAAGAGCCCAAGACAATTCTTTCCAATACCTACAGAAACTCTTTAGAAAGTTGGAGAAAGTGGAGAAATGGAAGTAAACTGATCGCAGTTAGCCGTTGCGTCGCCTGAGCTCAACTGAGAATTAGGTTCCTGTTCCCTCTCTTTCCTCTCTCGCTCTCTCTGTGATTGTGCATGCCTCTTCGCTGAGTCACACATAATAGTCATCAGTGAATTACATATAGGCTAATGTAGTAGTAAAGGTGCATTACGGCCATAACACATAGCTCAATCCTCCAGTAATACTATTATTTGCTTGTGTGTGATGTGATGCGAACGGCTAACGATGTAGTGTATTGCCCTTGCTCAAGATTTCAATAAGTGAATCCATTCATCAATGGACATACCCCATGGTAGTAGCAGATATAACATTCTATATTCTATATTTAACTTATCCTATCGACTTTATTCTTATAGCAAACTATCTAAAAGTGAGATTGCGATTGGCAAGAGACATCAGAAATATATGTACATAAGAAATAAGAATAGCTACAGGCTATAGTATTTCCGATTATATACTCCGTGTGTAAATTTCAGCTATGTAATGTAGTTATGGTAGTAGTAGAGTATAGACAGTGGGCATATGGTAGTACTAGTAGTATGTAGTGATGCAAACGAGAGATTCAAATATGTTCAATGTCCATTTGATTCAGGGTAGCAATATATTATTGTAAAGAAAAGGTTTTATGGTGGTTTTTTAAATGACCCTGTGAAGTATTGGAATGGTGTGGTTACACGGCCGTAAAGCACCGACTCCTATTTTATGGACATTCGCCGATAGAAATGGACTTTCTATTTTATAGCCCAGATTACTTCGCTGCCATCACATACACATATTACAAGAGGATCCGTACGTCTGTATGAGCATATGCAGTTATACTACTTATTATACGACATGCATAAGTAGTATCTGCTAATATAACTGTGACTAGTACCTACTACTATGTAATATAACTGCCATGCCATCCATGTGTACATATACACACTTACATACACATCACATCGTTATATAGAGTTTTATGTATGAAAACCGCAGTAAGTGAAGTTGAGTGAGTCGAATATACAGCCTACTTGACTGGCCTTGCTTTCCTTTGGCTAAGGAGGAGAACGTGCAAGTATCACACACATAGAGGAGTAACAGCTCAGCTAACATTACTTTATGTATGCTATAATATGTTTGCTCGGAGGAGTTATCCGAAGAGTATAGGAGGAGGATAGATATCTGCCTAGTGGTGGAAGAACTAACAATAAGTTAGTAGTCGAATGTTGAAGTTGGAGAGAGAAAGCAGTCTGAGGAGTAATAACGATCAGTATAGACTAAACACAGCTTCCCTGTCAGTCGAATGGCCTTAAATAGTTGCCAAAAAGTGCAATATGTATGAAATCCAATTGGAACGAAAGCCAAAAGTCTGTATACACATTAATTCGATACATTGAATTCTACTAATAGATAATTACATTATACGTATCCTGTGCTTTAGTTTCTCTATGAGGGATTTCAAGTTTTCTCCTTGACGTTTATTTATTCAGCGTTTGCTTTCCTTCCTTGGCTTTGGGTAAATAGCGGCATACTATTTATAGGCTAAATGGTTGTAAGTATAAATAGGCACATATATACATAGGAGAGATAGATGACTAGATGATATATTGAGACGAAACTGAAAGCCGGCTGTGTCTTTCACTTGTTCTATCATATATATTTAATGTCTTGAAAAATGACTTATGCACTGCCAACCAAGTAATCTAACTATTATTCCACTTACGATTGTACATATTGTCTGTGTACCTCAAATCATAAAGAACAGTATAAATGCATATAAATACTGCATGGATAAATAGGTAGCTCCTAAAAATATCTATAAAGATAAGTGAAAGTGTAGGAGAGCTCCCATACAAATAGAATCATCTTCCTTCAGATGAGATAGTAAGTAGCTACTACGAGGCAGGACTGGCAGGAGGATATGTAGTTCTTACTTTTGTCTCAGAACGAGGAAATATGAAAATATGAAGGTACTCTACATCACGATCACGTTGCATATGAATCTGCAAAATATATTCGCTCCCACTATCTACTACTATTACTGCTACGTATCTGTATAGGCGAAGAAACACGCTCGTGAAAGAAATCTGGGAAAATGGGAATAGAATGGAATAACTTTGGAATTTCTTATTTCCATGCAAGAATACGAATGGCAGTAGTTTTTAAAGGATTGTGATGAATGGGCAGTCGGTCATCTAGTTCAGCTCTCCTCTCCTCAGTCAGTTCAGTTCAGGCTAGGAGGGAAGTGTAGTGTTACGTAGATCTGCTCAAATCTATGTATAGTCCCGAAATACTTATGGCCGGTTGCCTGCTTCCTTGGTTGGCTGACTGGTGTGTCCAGCCGAATGGAAAGAAAGAGAAAGTATTCGCAAGATATTACAAAGGGAATTTTCAGATGTCTTTTAGTTCTAGGCCACAGAACGTAACGTAACGTATCAGTCCAAAGTAGAATGTGTAGTAAAGAGAGAACATAGTGAAGTAGCATTAAGTGAAAGTAGGGGAAAGTTGAAATCTGTTGAGGGGAAGGAAGAACAAGGAAAGCATCTCAGCCAAATGAGCTTTACACGATCCGTCTATACTATAAAGAGAACTCACTCACGTATACTATAGCTCTCCATAGTTATCATTCTATCAAATATACATTCTGGAAGGAGGGAGCTCAGAGCTGCTACCTCGCATCCATTCTACTACTACAGACTTTCTACGTACGTACGTACTCGTCGAAAGGAATCTTCCCTCCAGAATATCTTAAGAGACAATGGCCTTTGAACGATTAGGCTATCTGCGATGGGAAAAATATTGCGTCGAAACCTCAAAATAAGTTTAACGAAAGGATCAATTCAGAAATGGTCAGGGAAATGAATAGAGAGAGAGAGAAGATAGTCGGAAAAGAGAAAGCTCCAAGGTTCTTTCCGCTATTTCTCTCACTTTATGCTGTTCTAATATCAGGGATCTGTTTTGTAGTGTGGTGTAGCCTTACGTCAGGACGAGGATCTGTAGGAGCCGACGAGTTAAGTAGGAGCGGACGAGGAGGACTGATAGTTGCCTTCGTAAATGGTACATGTCTATTTTCTAGATTCCCTTTTAGTTATTATATTTGTAGAACGTAAGTCTGCTAGTTGGACCCAATCACCATCACACAGCTGAGGTCTCCCAAACGGAGCAGAGTCGACCTAAGAGCTCTCACATTAGCCGACGTGCACTCCCCGACAGAAATACACACGTAGAACCACAATGTACTCCTCTTCCTCCTATCTCTCTCTCTCTCTCCGTCTTATTCTCCATCTGTAAAGCAGGAAGGATAGTAATGTACTAATGTAGGTAGCCTTATATAAACAGATACGAACAGTATTGTCGCAAATTCGCCAGTCTCGCTGAAATAGGCAATTTCTGCCAAATTGACAAAAGTATATTAGGTAGTATTTAACCCCGTTTGCGAAACACTTGTCTCCGCTGGAAATTGGACCATTCCTCTTACAGATAACCTAGCTAATAGGCCAGCTCACACTAGGCCAACTAACTAAATACTGGTGCAGAAAAGGGAAGAGACACTAGTAGGAGATAGAGTAGTCGCGGCGAATGCTATCTACTACTGCTGTGTACGTATACGTAACTACTAGTATAGGCTAGGAAGATATTAGCAATGGCAGAGCATCTCTCTCCTAATTTTTATTCACTCATGTTTATGTTTATGAGAGTAGTGCTATCCGTGCACAGATATTGCACAGACATAAAGATCCTTCCTCAGATCGCTTCACTGCATCATTACATTAGGCCTTTACCTATTTATATATGACGACAGTATAACATACCTTGCTGGGCCGACTATCAATTTATATGATAGTTTGTGTGTGTCTGTGAGCATAATGTTGTAGTTTCCTTGCAAAATGTAGCCTAGATGTAATGATGCCATACATAGACAGAGACACTCACACATACATAGACTATTACTATAAATAAATAGAAATGCAGGACAGAGGACAATTACTAGGTTTACAAAATAATATTATGTATAGTAGAAGCATTTAAAGTTGGTTAGCTATGAGATGGCCTTATTAGCAGAGACAGTGGTGATATTGTTTCCAGTGAGGTAGCATTTACATTGAGCCACCTATTTCACTCACTGCAAATTCCCACACAGACAGTTTGGAAGATTTTGGCTTCAGTCGACTATGTGGCATACATAGATACATACGGGGAATACATTACATTACACGTAGTTACACTATTAGCCACCTTGCCTATTTATTGTTCAACTCACCAACACGGCATGCAATGCCACAGACATGGGACTGAAGGAAAGTACAAAGTGCAAGTGTGTCCCACTATGTCTTTACTTAAGTACGTTTTAGATGGAAGGAGGATATGAACGCTTGGTTAAGCCTTATAGCATAACCTTAAGTGCCTACAAGGACTACACATACATACTTACTTAACTACCTAGTAATGTATCTGTTTATCTAGATAGATGGTAGAAGCGATATGAGAGTGCACAAGTAAAACTGAACTAACCTGATGGAGAAAACTGAAGTGAACCAGAGCAGAGAGAAAGGACGGAATAGAGAAGCATACTAGGAGGCGGATGAATTCATATAGACGAGCTGTATATAGTTAGTGCATATAATGTATGTGTGTATGTAATGTAGTAGTTGTAGAAAGGAAAAGACATGCTATAAATGGGATTAGTGTAAGGTGTATTGTGAAACGAGCAGGTTGAGTTAAACTGGAGCGTCCTTTAATTTCCAAAGCGTAAACGGAGACTATCTCCAGGAAACTTTTTCTTTGGTAAAATAAACGATTTCCTTCACTAGATTCTCCCTACCGTAGCAAATAAATTGTAGAGTGACGCGAGAAGCGCCTTTAGATTACCTAACATACTGTCCTACGTAGGTACTATCTGTATCAGTAGTCCCTATAATTCTCAAGTCTTATGTACTAGCACATCGTACATATGTAGTCAGTCAGTGTGCAAAGCATCCAGTGAGAGATACCATATGCTTCTCAACTACGACTAACTTGCGCACATTTCCCCATTCACATTCACAACATGAACCGCATGTTGGATTATCTCTTGTACATAATATGGTTGCAAATACATTACTCTTAACAGATTTAAATAAGTCAGCCTGGTTTTTAAATAAACTTGCAAAATACACTCTCCAGCCTTCCTCTCTCCATTGTCGCATATGAGAAAGTGAAGGATTGCCAGCTTTCTCCAGGATAATATAAAACATAGGCAAATATCCACAAAATAAAGTCTACGCTGGAATGTACTAAGGATGAGGTAGTCACTCTCACTCACTATACTATAGACTACACCATTTCCGAGCTTGTTCTCTTCTCAGTCAGTTGAGTCGGAGTCTCGCTCTTGACTAGGAAAACCAAAGTAACCTAACATAAAGTAACGTTTAAATTCGTGTCGAGGATAGAACAAGGAAGAAGGATAAAGGGAGGGAGAGCGATGATGCAGTTAGATAGGCACAAGCAGGCAGGGAAAGCAAAAGGTGATACGCTACGATGAGTCGGTGAACAACCAAGAAGGAGAACTATATAGCCAGACATGTCTCATAGATTTTATACTACCACCTACCTACACATACCTCGACGTACCTACACATGCTACACCTACACACTACCCTGCCTGATATTGCACTACCTCCTTCTCCTCTGATAACCATTCTTCCTAGTTACCCCACTTATATATATATACCTAGGTACCTATATAGATACCACACACACACTCGTTCGCATAGCTGTAATCTGCCTATCTACGTGGTAATAGTGCACTAGAATAGATAGATAGCAAAGGGCCCTTTTAAAAAAAGTATGCCTAGTTGGGGAGAATGCATAGACTCTGGTTTTATATTACGCTATGCTATTGCATGGCATGCCACAGCAAACGAAACCAAACGAAACCAAGCCAGCCAACTTTCCCTTCTCTCTCTCTCTCTCTCTCTCTCTCTCTCTCTGTCTCTTCTCCTTTCAGTCTTCAGTTGCATGAGTTTCAACTGACTTGCCTTGGTTTGGCATCAGTTGAGTTCAGTTCGTTTGGAACAGAGTTCTACTACTTTAGATCACACTACTATAAATATCTGGATATTGGCTATATAATGTGGATGTATTTACAACTGGCTATATTCTATAAGCATTTCCGAGAGACAGATCTAGTAGTACTCATATAATATATAGTTTTGTTGGATCAAGTTAGGTAACTACTACGGATATGGCTATATATTATTATAGGTAAGTAGTTGAATAGATATGTTATAGATCTCTTGATTCCTGACCAAGCTTACCTTATAGAAAAGGAGAACGGAATAATGTGAGCGGTAAAATACTCGTTGGGCCGAAACAGGAAATGAACCTGCAAAAATCAAGAGTTGTCTGAGTTGAATACGAACAATGTTCTTGCTCAGGGTTGTGGTATAGTTGTCCAGAAGAAATTTACAGTTCCTGGCTACTCTCTTCTCTTCTCTCTTTGAGCACCTAAGCAAGGAAGGTAATAAGAGTGGAAAGGTATACGAGACCATTAGACCAAAATTCTCCAACACTCCAATCGCAATTACCACAAACTTTTACTTCTAATTAAAGACGCACGCACCGAGTATGAGCTCCACATGGGTTTATAGCATTTTCTCTCAACAGTTTCTTCGTGTATACTTTCCCAGATCACTTTTCTACTCGCACCATCGTTTTCTTCACATGCAGCCTTTCCTCTTCCACAAATAATTGCGTATTGCCAACTGCGAATTGGTTCCAAGGCGCAAGCTCAATTATTATCATACATCCGATTCAATTGTTCGTGTCCGTCTCCTTCAAACATCTTGTTTTATTGGAGTAAATCAATTAATTTTCATCTTCTTTCTGCACCAATAATTTTATTGCGTTTGCACTGTAAATACTGAATGTACCTGGAAAGAAGCCCTTTAGGTAGTAATGATTATAGTAATCGTTAGTGTACTGGATAATAATTATTATTGTTAAATGTTTTGAAAGACACAAATTGAATGTGCCCGCGTGAGCAACACTGGAAACAAAGAAAGTTAAAAACAAAGGAGTAAAACTACTGAAAAATGTAATGTGATTGGTAAGTTTAGTGTCCCCAATGGCGGGATATGGCGTGGAATTCAAATTTCAGATAAGTTTCAATTTGAGAAAGGCGACATTGTTTATGGGATCAAATGCCAAGTAGCATACCTTAATAAGAAAATAGTATTGAGGCTAATGTCGTCATTCGGGGAGCTGGAGTTTGAGAAACCGAAAAAGTAAAGTTAATAAATAAAAACGATAAAGGGAAGGAAAGGAAAATCTGTCAAAAATAAATATTTATCCAAGTTCCCCGCCCACGTATAATGTTTTCCATGATACAGAGGGAGAGAGAGAGTGAAAAGCCGTATAAATAAAGCCGACTGGGTAAGAGGTGCTTAAAGGAATTCTCCTTTATCTAACAAGAGCAAGGATCTGAATAACGCTCAAGTGTGAGCATAGTTTTATATCTGTTGACAAAAAAGCTCTTTGCCAGATTTTGTCAGATTCCCTTTGTTCCTTGTGAAATGGATTCCTTTTTTTGTATACTCGGTAATGAGAAAAGTTCGCAGGGATGGGAACGACATCCTTATAGTGTACATTTGCCGAAAACTATTTCGACTGTTAGTAAGCCTTTTACGGAGAGAAAGCCAGATATTATTTTCAAGGGCGTCGTAATATTCCTCCATTGCTCTAGCATGCCATATCAGCCTTCCTCCCAGTAAGTTTTGTCATGTCTTATGATATTTCTGTGATGTGAGTGTCTTGGCAATGTGTGTGGGATCCACTAACATAAAAGTATCTTTAGGACGGAATAAGAATGGGACTACCTACCTCTCTCGCCTAATATAAACTAGGGGCAAAAGTGTCTATAATCTGGCGGGTGGGCAGGCGGGTGTAAGAATTCTGTGTAAAGGATGTTGTACATAAGATATAACTTGTCTCTCTCTCTCTCTCTCTCTCCACTATGTATGTATATTATGTGTACATAAGTAGGGAGAAGATCTTGCTCACCGGCAGATACCTAAGTAGCTCCCGTAGTAGTACAAGTACACCTTTATAAGGTGGGTACTGAGTCAGACCAAGAAAGAGGCAAAGAGGAGGTGGAGAAACAACGGTGGGAAGAAAAGCAATAGAAGTGTTGCATAGGATTGCCGAAGCAATAGGACTGCATATAAAGTAAAGTGTACTGACAGTAGTCTCTCTGTGAAAGTGATGTTACAATGGTGAACAAGAATGTAACGTGAGATGTAAATGTGTTAGAATGGTGCCGAAGCGCATAGTTTTCTTGCATGCTTGGAAACTTTTACGACTCACCTGAGAACCATTCGCACACCGCAATTCCTTATACTCTTCTTACTCAGTCAGTCAGATAAGACTTTACGTGCAAATGCAAAAGTCCACTCATTTGTACTTTCTCTCCGCACTAGTGCACTGCACGTGGGGATGAATATTCCGTTTTTAGATTTAATTCAACCTTGAACCATGATTTTCTGTGCGTGAAACATGGTAGTTAGTTAGATTAGACGGGTGTAACTATGTATGTAAAACAATGTGCTACAGAATATTATTTATTTTATTACGTTTCTTGCCGACTGCATGGAAAGTCGGAGTGACTGCTCCCTAAAATAAAGTCACACTCACGAATCACGGCTTTCTCCAGCACACACAACTATTTTAATAGTTATTCATGTTATCATCTACTACATTTGAAAACTATAAATAATACAGTAACTATATTTACTACGTCAGCTACCTAATCATTGCATTACTGCATGCTCTTTCTCAGTAAGGCCACTACAATGTACATTCTTACTTACTATGCACTATACAAGTAGGCAAACATCAGGAGACAACAAGTTCCACCAGTAGCAGTCAAGAAATGCGTCAAATGCTAAGACAGAAGACAAGGCAAGAAAAATGAGAGGCATTAAGCAATTTCATATTCATAGATCTCCGTAGAAAATCTGTGCTAAACAAAAGTCCTTGTAAATGCCATTAGTAGATAAAGGCTTCACTAAAAGCGAAAGTCATAGAAATCACAGAAGTATTCAAAGAATGCCAAGAAATTAGAATATGAATGAGAGCACTTTGCTCTCTCGCTCTCCTCGCCGTCGTCTCGGAATAAAAAGGTGAAGCTAAAGCTGAGCTTTTAGTGAAAACCAGAGTGGAATTATTATCAATTGGTGAGCCCTATATAACCATTAGACTCTTAGCTTTAGCCTACACCCGATCTCGTGTTAAGAATGTTGCTTTGCCCTATATCTTTTACGATGTGTTTAAACCCAATGGACATTCCTCTACTTAATACTATAGCTCTGTCTCCCTTTACTGTTCCGATGTAGTAATGATGCCCCTACCACCAGCCATTCCTGTATGCTTATAGCTCTACCATCCACTACTCTTCTATGTAGTCTGTGTTGCTACCTATTTTCATGTATTTCTATCTCTCCACTTACTTTTACCACTGTAATAATAGGAGGGATACCTCTGCCCTATATGTGGTGGTACTTGTTCTGGGAATGATACCATTCTCTTCTCTGTTGCAACTATACGGCCTATCCCCTATCTAATACGTATCTGTACAGGCGAGTAATAACGATAACCATAGATTTGAAATGCACTTGGCAAACTAATTTCATCGTTTTTGCCTTTTAAACTAAATCCTGCACAACTAGTCTAGTTTACTGTATTCTATTATATTCGAATGGAAAGGAATGGCCCGTATTCCAGATGTAGTTGTAAGTTGAAGTAGTAGTAACAGTTTTGCTGGCCGTATGGCCTCTCTCTCTCTCCGTCTCCCTACTCATATCCTTTTGTTTCTCTCAATGTATGTACGTAGTGAGTAGTCAGATCTCAGTCAGTGTCTATGTTTTTAGCGAGTCTGTCTGTTCTCGCTCGATTCAGTTTCAGAATCATTGAATTATGTCAGCACGTGTAACTTCCTACTGCATTCTATGTACAGAATACAAAATACTGTCTCTTTATTCTTGCCGAATGTATACACTTCATATCTGTAGTTGTGTACTTGTAGATACACATTTGCAACACCTCCGCACATATGCATTCAATTCTTCTTCTGTTGCGTCCTCTACTACCTTACTTGTCATATCTGGTTAGTGATATTAAATTTCGACTCCTAATCCCCAACAGGAAGTAAAATGGGCTAAAATGCATAAACTTTAATTTTAGCCACAAGTAGAGCACTGCCACTTGAACATTTGGCAGCTCCGAGTCCGACTCACAACCAATTTCATTTCATGTGGTTAATATCATGAAACACAGGCTAGATCTATTTATGCGTACATACAAAGAGTCTATAAAAATGGTATTGCGTGAGACATTTTTTCCACGAAATTATTATAATTCCCATTTGTAGAATTGGGATTGGAAAGTGAACGTCGTAGGTTATATTAATTGTGTCTCCATAAATTGTCTCATGTCTCCTCTTTGTCTTTTGGGATTGGATTGGTGAGGGCAGGCACTTAGATATACCAATATATAGTAAGAGACTCTCACTC
>JABASI010001012.1:0-29239 GCA_019776505.1 Tomocerus nigrus
CTCATTTTTTTTGCGTTGACATTAGGATCAAGATCTAGTTTCGCTATACTGACTAATTGCGACACAGAATTTCATCCTTTTTCCATTGATGTATGTAAACCTCACTAAAATTGTTGTTCCCGTTCAAAAGTTATTAAAGGTCAAATATTCTCCGGTTCAATTTTGTCCATCCTGTATAGTACCAGTACCACAGTACCTACTAAAAATATTATGTTTGATTGAAAACTGCATTTTCGCATTAAGAGACAAATAATTTTTTCCATTTCCAGTGGGAGAAATGTAAGAAAGATTTCATGGAAGACATAATTTTATGCCATAATATGTCATGAAATAGGTATAATATTATAAGTACGTGTAAATTGCACCGATATGACCCTTAGGCATGCATAAGTCCGCATTTTACCTTCCCCGGACTTAAATTTCTAATATCCTTAGAATTAGAATGTTATTTTTCCCGTAATTAAATTGTTTTATTGTGCATGGATGGGTAATGGGCATTTGTAATGTAAGAGAAAATAAATATTTCCAAATGTATATATATATTTCTGTCTGATAGTGTGCAAAAATATATTATAAATATAATAGTCCATTAATTAATCAATGAAAATTGCAATTTTATGAATAGTAAATAGTAACTGAAAAAAGTTCATTTCAAAAATTTTTGCTTATAAATCTATAAAAAGGAAGAATAATACTGTAGTCATCCTGTCTTATAGTTATCAAGGATAACCTTGTTGTTTGCGATTTTCAAATGCCAGCGGGAGCTGCCAACATCAATACATTTTGTGCACTGTTGTTTAGTGTGTAAAGGTGTGTAAAGGCAAAAGAGAAGCATTCGTCCCCGAAAATTTTTGTTTTTGTTGTGCATTTTTTTTGGATTTGTTTTTAATTTTTTAGGCTAATTTGTAATCGGTCCTAAACGGACATTAACTTGATACTATTATGCTGGCTTACGACCCTAACAGTCTTCACGACTTGTTACCGCTCTATTATAAAAGGGTTTTTCCGATTAATTTGTTTCATCGCTGGTTAAGCTACGGTAATGGTAAGTCATGTCATAAAAAATGCTTAAACTTTCTATCAGTATATAAGTGCATGCAAGTAACAGTATGATTATAATTTTTCGTAGATTAGTGGTACCGAAATATACTATCCGATCACTATCCGATGATATTGGCCATGGCATTCATATAATGTTAAATATTGCATATTACTTTTTATTGTTCAATCCCTTATAGATGATGTATTTGCCCGTCGAGAATTTTCGTTCACGCTTGTTGGTGATGTCTATATTCGTTACTTGTCGTTTAACGATCAAACAGATTTTGAAAAGGAACTGATGAAGAAAAATCCTGAAAAAATAGATATTGGGGCTGTATATAATCAAAAGCCGAAAGAACGCAGTACCACAGGAGAATTCCAACCTCGACAAAAAGAGTAAGCCTCAGCAACGAAAAAGACATGAATCGCTTCAATTCTGAATGACGAACCTAAATTAGTGTAAACTGTAAAGGAACTCCTTTACAGTTTACACTAATTTAGGTTCGTTAATTTATAGGTTAATCTGCCAAAAATTATAATCATACTGTTACTTGCAAGCACGTATATACTGATAGAAAGTTTAATGTAATAATTTTCTTCCTTTGTACGCGTACAAAGGAAGAAAATTCGAAACCTGCCGATATTATATTTAATTTTTTCTCTCTCAGGTTTGTCATTGATATTGATTTGACGGATTACGATGATATTCGGACTTGTTGCAGTGGAGCTACTGTATGCTCCAAATGTTGGAAATTTCTGGGAGTAGCTGTTGACATTTTGGACTCTTCTCTTAGAGGTTACATTGAAAAATGTTTATAAGTATCTAAGTAAACATGTATATAGTATTTATGACATGACAATCTTTTGAGATCACAAAACCAAAGCCCCGTTTTAAAACTTTGTACACAAAATATTTTTTTGGGATTTGGTGAAAGTTTTGTATACAGTTTACTGCAGGATTAGGATGATGTAAGTATAATTACGAGAAAGTCATTGAATCATTTTACAATGATTATAAACAAGTTTTTCTTTTAAAAGGGTACATGTTGCCAAATCGTATCGCATTACTTATATATTTTCCCATATTCAGAGGACTTTGGATTTCAACATTTGTTGTGGGTGTTCAGCGGAAGAAGAGGGGTTCATTGTTGGGTTTGTGATGAAAGTGCCCGATCTCTGGATACTGCTGGTCGCTCTTGTGTTATTGAATACTTGCAGGTTTTTAACATTTTTTTAATGTTTCATTTATTTCTGATAAACAAATTGTAAAATATGCGCCATTTTGTTTTGAAAGTTGATAAAAGGAGGTGACCAAAAGACTAGGAAGGTGGAAATTCCCGTGGATAAATCAACAGCAAATCGTGTGCATCCATTCATCACGTAATTGTTTTGCCGTTAATATTAAAATTTTAAAATAGATGTTTTGTGTTCTGATTTTGTGATATAATCTTAACCTTTTTTCCAAATAAAGTAATGCAGTTGCGAAAATCGACAAACATTTTGAAGAAATATGTGTTGAGGACCAAGAAATTTTTGATGATGATAAAAATTTGGAAATGCTACCAATAGAATGCAAAAAAGAGGCTCTTGCTTCAGGAGATCGATGGGCCAACATCGAAAGTTATGCAGTAAGTTGCTTATAAATTCACACACGCAGCGTACCTATATTATGAGGCGTAGAGTGAAAATAATTTTTATATTTTACTTTGTATTTTGTATTGTATGTATACTTTACAGTAAAGTATATTCATTGGGATTCAATTTTTCTTTCCTCCTTCCCAGAAAAAGCACGAAAAATCAATTCCTAGAATGAGGCACCTTATTAAAGAGTTAAAACTTCAGTTTTGTTATCCTCGTCTTGATATAAATGTGTCAAAAGGATTCAACCATTTATTAAAAGCACCCTTCTGTGTCCATCCAAAGACAGGGCAAGTCTGTGTTCCGTTCGATCCGAAAAAAGTGTTTCAATTCAAGATCTCGGAAGTGCCTAACGTGACGTAAGTGTGAACCAGCAATCTTATCTAGCGTTAAGTTAAAGTATTTTCTAGAATTATAATATGAAAACTTTATTCATTAAACTTGCTGATTGTCAAAATTATGTTCTGTAGTCACTTAATACACGAAATTGAAGAGTACGACAAGCTGAACGAAAACGCACAAGGTAGAAAGGACCACAAAAAAACTAGTCTGGCTCCCAATATGTTAATTTTTGAAGCATTTGTGAAAGCACTGGAAGCACAAGCGAAGAAGAATAAAATAAAAACAGAAGGTATGATATGATTTAAAATTTTCCTTTGTTACCGATATAAGTAATTTTCGTTTTTTAATAATTATCTTTAATTATTCATAGTAAAAACACTGTAATAACAATCATAAAATTTCTATATTTTACAGAATCATTGACATCCTTCTAAAAATTGTACATTGTAAACATCGGCACTTACTCTAATAATTAAGAATTCAGGTAATATTGTATTAATTTTTAACAATTGTTTGGGATAAGGACTTAAGGACTTAAAATCAATAAACGAAAATTTTCAAACAAAAATGTCATGTTTTCCCGATGTTGAAGGATCATTGCCATACTGATCGTATTCATCGTCACTAGAATATCTTACATTTTCATTGCTATGTTTGTTGAAGTAACTCATTGTTTTCGGGAAGTCTTTGTGGTGCTCACTATTTAAACTGGAATCAGACAATGTCTTTTCTAATTTGCAAACTGTAGTAAAAGTATCGGGAGTAATTCTGCTAGTGCCAGCTACATTTTTCACTTTCATTGAGGGAAGTGTCTTGCTTGTAGTTGTACTGTCGATGATGACTGTTGATCGATTCCCTCTGCCTCCTGACGAAGCCGAAACTTGGTAGGAATTGTATGCTCCACAAATGCGGTGCTCCATAAAATGGGTTGATGTTTGTGGGACTGCAGCATCAGCCAAAGCAACACTGCGACTAGTTGAGGGTTGCTGGTTATGCGCATTTTTGTTATAATAATAATTTGATGAAGTGTGGGAGTGGGAACAATGACTGTGACAGTGGTTATGATGGTGGGGATGAGTTACATGTCCATGATGTCCATATGTGCCTTGTCCTGTTTGTTTTGCAGGAAAATATCCATACCTGCATAATAATACCACAATTTTTGTAAATCAAATTGATAATGGGTACTTTTAATTTAACTAGGTGTTTAACTTGGAGGTTACATTTATTTACTAATCGTTTCGTTTGCTTACGAAATTTTTATGGATTAATCGAACGATATTTTTGGCACTATTTGAATTAACTGCAAATTATTATAGTTAATTGATTTAATTGTTGGTGAAAGTCAGGGATTTTTTAAAATTATGATTGTTTCTTAGATATTTTATATTAATTTACCCAAAACCGAACCCATAGCCTCCAAAAGACTTGGTTGTAATAAGATTATCCCAAGATTTTGGTTTCTGAGTTTCTGTAGAAGTCGGATGGGTGTGCGTATGGGAATGAGAATGATGGGTCGAAATTGCGGCTTTGCTATTGCTCAAGCTGGTAGCACCCGCATGAGTGTGACTTAAGGGTACACCGGCTGAAGATCCTTCCATACTTCCACTGCTGTGATGAGATTTCAATTTAGTGGCCGAATTGGCAGCAGAAGGTCCTTGGGAATTCGAAGATTGGTCTTTATGGTGATGCAATTCTCGACTACTTTGGCTCTTTCTATAACAATCGTAATAATATGCTGCATCTCGCTCTTTTTTGTGTTTATCAGTTGCTCCCATACTTTTTGATTTCTCTTTGTCTTCTAAAATAGCAGAACTGTGCTTTGCACTACTTTTCCCACTGGGACAAAAACAACAAACGCTGGAAGCTGCCGCGAGGCAGGGTCCACCCATGGGACTTCCACAGGGATTTCTATAAGCCCCAGATAGGATTTCTGACTCCTTCCAGTTCAATTGTTCCAATTCTTTCATTTTGTCGTGCAGTTTCTTCTGGAGATGCACATAACGCATATGGAGTTCCACCTATAAGATATTTTACAAGAACAAAAAGAAAGGAACATTTTACCCCATAATATTCTTTGGTTTTCCGATCGTTTGTATTGTATTTGTAGCATAATAGTATTTACATAGCTGTCAACTTGTGGATAATTTTAGCTGTCAAATAAATCTTAAGGTCAGCGTTCATCTGAATGGAATGCCCAGCAAAGAAACAACGCAATGGAAACAATACAAGGGTAAATACGATTTAAGTACGATAACAATCTATAGATTACAGATTACTGTGTACAGTACGGAATTACACATTTCAATAATAGCCAGCGAAAGAGTAATATGGCGAAGCAGTAAAAAAGGAGTGCGTATGAAAGAATACTGGTGGCATCAAAAGATAGAATCATTACCAGGCATGGCCATAAGCTGTATCGTGGTCTACGAAATCCTTTTTTTCCAAACCCGACCGTTGCAGATAATTGCATCCAACAATTACGTAACAACTTGAACACATAATTAACGGTCATAATTAATAGTTTTAAGCCGAATAGCAAGGGATCTTTCGGTTGCTAGACCTAATAAACCCCCACTTTTCGGGCAAAATGCAAATGCTTTTGCAGAAACCAAATAAAATCTTCGTCTAAATCAAATACAATTGAAATTGGACTTCTCATGTAAAATCCAAACGTTTTCGTCTACGAGTTCCAAATATACTGTGGTTAAGAGGTAATGTTCGTGATGTCATGTTATTGAGGACCCCTTTTGGTTTGGAAAAAAATGTGTTACAGCCCATGCCCATTACCCAGGCCTGATCAATACTATTACTTTGGCTTGGAGTTCATTAAGTTCATTCATTAATTTACCTTTCTGGCACGTTCATCAGAAACGACTACCATCTTTAGGTGATTGGGACACTTTCGGATGAAGCTGACAAGAGATTTGTGCTCCACATGAGCCATTGACTGCCCATTGATTGAAAGTATGACATCTCCTATGGCATCATAGAACATTGTTCGCATTTGATGACAATCAGGAGGTGCCCCACAAAACACATTCAATAACATTTACACTTTATCGTATAATCATCTCTCTCCTATACTCTACACTACACAATTCCACTATGCCTGGCCATGTTAGATATAAGTTTAAGTAGTAGGTACAATAAAATATTGGGTACATTAACACTGGCCATCGAAATCCGTTACTACCCTCGGTCGGGTAGAAGGTCGGATCTGATGAGACCTCGTCCTTACTATCAATAGCTGGCCTGATACGATTGAATCGTTTCTTTCTATGCATGTAGCCCAAAAAACCCTGACTTTTTAAGAGAATTGTGTACATATTTAAAGTTACAATTTTTCAAAACATTTTATAAAACCCGAAATTCGAAGAATAGTTCAACATTTATAATATTTTGTAAATTGCCGACATAACATAACTGGAGCATTAAATTTTGATTTAATTAAAATTATTATTTATGTACCCTGCCTGTATGTACCGCATAGCAGATTTTCTGCATGTTGCATCCTGAATTAAATCGATAAGATCTAGAAAGTGTGAATAATTTAAGTGTGCATACCTTCTCGGAGTCCTGCTGCATACGCCGCTCCTTCCTTCTCGACAGCGTTGACGTAAGTAATGAAGTCAGTTTCCCGATTCCCATGTTTGTAGCGAACACCATAACTCTGTTAAATTATGAACATTTTCGGCTATAGTATGCATGTTTATTTTCTTCGCATCAGTGCTCTAGGTATGTATGCACATCAATATCTTCAACACAAAAATGACTTCCCATCTTACAGCATGGAAACGTAATAGCTTAATGAGATTTACAGAACACTTTTATTTATAGGACTAAATTTTAGAGAGTATAATATTCTCGTCCTTTACTACATATAAAGGTGTAAGTATAAGCATGTGTACTCGCATCCGCAGATTGGCACACAACTATACCATGAGTTCCATGTCTCTAGAATACATTTCACCGTATTTTGCCCAATGAAACCACGGAGGGGCAAAAAATAATGCGTTGATAAACAGATTAGATTAGCATTTTGCGTTAAATATTACGGGTAGTTTAGATTATATTTTATTGGTTTCTCTAGTCTTCTGCATTATTTAAGAATTTATAGATATTGTAGGTACTATATGTAACATGTAAGTCTATGTAACATTCTGGACATGGATTTAATGCAACGGATCCATTGGGATCCATTGCAAACATTTGGTTGTATGTAGCAGATGAAGCAGCCTTAGTATTTTGATACACATCTAGAAACTGCCTCACGTACTGTGATGCCTTTTTTGGTTGGAATGGAAGATTAATCATTGCTAACACCTTAGCTATAAAAAGAAATTGACGGTTACGTTAGTTTTTCCGGGATTTATGGGGCGGTATACGGTACACCTGCTTCTTTCTGGTTTTAAGTATACACGTAGGTATGTTAGAAGGTTGTCTTTAGGAACTGCCTCATGTTGGCACAATCTTGCTGGGTCTTGTGCTTGTGCATCCGGGCACATTTTATTTTTTAAAGCAAGTAAAAAACACGATAATTAGCATGGGAAAAGCATTGGCAATGAAAAGCCAAAAATAGATTACTTTTTTAAGGTACGGTACAAGGAACGAAGCGAGAATTCCGAATCCAGAATCAAAAGCCGATTGTGTAAGCCGACATTCTGCAAGGTGAAGGAATCACTATAGGCGGCTTCTTTGTAATAAGAAGGAAACTTATACTGAAATTTTTTTATTGTCGATTTTATGGAAATACAATTTGACAATTGCTTATTCACTTCAGCGCTTTATATTATACATTTTTTGCTCAAAATGAAAATATTTTCTGATTTACTGGATATATTTGCTTTTGCCGTTAGCTTTAGTGCACTATAAATATTAATTTTACTTATTCCACAATTCAGCATAGTATACCTTGAAGTAAATGTGACGACAGACCAATTGAGAAATGGCAAATATAACCTCCCCATCATATCAAAAAGGCATATAAACGAATTTTCTGTAAATAAATATGTATACAATGTACTGTATGGCATGACCCTAGCCTAGCAGACTAAAGACTCAATTGGGAAGATCAGGCAATTTCTTTCATGTACTTTAATTACTGTATGTACTAATTACTCAGCACAGAATCGCTTGCTGAACCCTTTTAACTCGTTGATGACCCGAGACACTGAACTGGCAGTTAAATTAATAAGTGTATATAGAGAGAATGAGTTAAGATCCATAGATATACTGTTACTTGGAAGTTTGCCAAAGTTGTCTTTTAGTATAAGGCAATTGGATTATTACAGTATTTATAGAAGAAATAGTAAATTAGTATATAGTTCTTCTTCCAATGTATTGGGTGGGAACAAGGAGATAGGGAATCTCAATGGATTTTGTGCATGTTTTTGTGTGTTGTGTTTAAAATACGATATTTCCTTTTTTCCTGAGGTACAAAATCTAAAAGAAAGCAGAAGGGTTTTATGCTAGTGACGTAGTGACTATTCTTCCTATACGAAATGGCCAATGCGAAATGTTAGTTGTTATTCAGTAACAAACAATGACATAATTATATCTTACAGTACAACTAGAACCATACAACTTATATTATTGCATCCATCAATAATAAAATATGATGCAGCACAGCATGTTTCATTTTTAATGCATGGTAATTACTACTGGTTTGTTGTACATATTGCAGTGTGTGTGCAAGCATGTACTAGTATTTAGTACACGCAGATATAAAATAGATATAATTTTTGGGTTTCTGTTACTTTATTAAAACCAACACTTACTTGAAGAGTAAAACCGTAAGATCCGTTTTTCTTTTCTATGAGAATCACTCTCCGTTTGGATTCCGATTCTCCAAATATCCACAATCCTTTTCGATCCTTTATAGAGTTATTATACAAAAACAAGGAGAGAGCATTAAAATCTCATTTTTCATAATCTGACATCTGACTGTAGTTTGAACACAAATCCAGTCATGGATAATAAAATGTAACCTAAGAAGTGAAAGCGTTGTATTTTAAATATATTTTATTTTACACCAGCACATATTTTACAAATAGAAATAATAATGATTAGTACAGGTAGGAGCAAGTTGATATAATAATATTACTATAATAACTTGGGGTACTTAGAGGCAATCGCAATTTAAAAAATGTAGATAGGTACATATATAAATCCAGTACCTACTTATATACACGTCGTATACAAGCAATGCGCTTCGGTACCCAAACTTTATAAAAGTATTATAATGGAACAATTATATTAGTAACTAATTATGTATCCCTACGTTTGATATTAGATATAAAAATAAATTTTGTACATACCCTCCTTACCTTCTTCGTCAATTCTAAAAGATTGCTCGCAGCTAAATTAGGATTGTCCATTATGACTCTTATTTCTAGTGGGGGACCTCCGATATAAATCTTGAGATATCAGTAACTGCATTTGGCTGAGTTGTTTCGTAATACTTTAATTTTGCATTTGTCGACTGTGCAAGAATATCTGCAATATGGAATTGCCCATTGTGAATTGAAAATGTGTGGAATAAAACCAAAAAGTGTATTAAAATTTCCAGTTGCTATCCGCTTTGGCTGTTCGATTTCAGCCTCCTAAATTAGGAAGAAAAGATTTGAGTCAGATCAGGCCAGGGTGGACTGGAACTGGAACTGACTCCTACTCCTGCGTACCTATTTCCTTTCATTCACGGATGTAAGATCAGATATAATTTTATAACATAACATGGTAAATAGCAACGCTGGAAAAGCCTTCCCTTTCCCTGTCTCTAGTTTCTCTGTGATCCGAGAACACACGAAAGCTGTGAGGGAATCGATCCGTTTCCATCTGGAATCTGCAATTGAAGAAACTGTTTCTATATATATATGTATTCTATCTGTCCCTACTTGCCTACGGCATAGGCCAAACAGTGAACAATGTGCACATACGTAAGCGAATAACATCCTGATATACATTTCTGTACAGAATAATCATATAATAAATTAACCAGATATTCGCAATAGGTATACCGGCATTCTCATACTTTAACTTTTCCCCTCTTCCACTTACAGTGGAAACCGGATATAAGGGAATTTCTGATATATATGGGACACAACTTTTGGTCCTGTTTGGTCTACATGAAAAAAAGCCTTAGGTCTAAACCGTGAACACATTATAAGGGAAAAACCACTGTAAGTAGGCGTAAGGGACAAAAATCGACAAACTTTTGGTCAGGTTCAATGCTTATATAAGGGTACTGATATAAGGGAAATTTTGAAGGTGGAAATTGGAAGTTAAGCAGACATTATCTGTCAACAGGTAGACAGATGTTTGCAAAAAAATTAATTTGACATTTTCTGTATTTTCGCGAATTAAAAATTCATAAAAAGACATTTGAAGACCTAGTTGATTCGGAACAGTATTCTCGGAAACGATTTAAATCGTTTGCACAGATTGATCTGGATTGTGCTTTAATTACTTAGTTTATTCATTTCTACTATATTTTGTTCAGCTTAATTAAAATAATAAAAATTATATTTACGCTTTTAATAGCGGTTTCCTTGCACTCTATTATTGTATAGGGATTCCCTTATATCGCTAAAAGGGAAACCACTTTAATTGATAACCTGATCACTTTTAACCGGTTCCGTGAAATCCCTTATACGCGGTTTCGACTGTATTATATATACGAGTGTAAATGTGAATACCATGTGGGGTATAACTACAGTGTATTGCGGAACTAGACTTTAACACTTGCTATGTAATAATGACCGATATAAATGTTGACAATATAACGAGTAGGGAGGAAATAGAAAATCGAGAGGGGGCCCTCTGGATAAGATATTCTATGGAAAGACAGAAGATATTCACCAAGCTAAAAATTTTGACGAAGGCGTGAAAAGCTTCTCTCTACACAATAGGAATATATATTTAGAATCCTGAAGAGAATAATCAATGTTTTCTTCTATCTAAATGTACATGACTGCACACTGATGAATACTCCTATCATATAGCTCTCTTTCTCTCTCTATGAGGATTTTATATAACGTTTTGAGAATAATTTTAGTTCAAAACTTTTAAAACTATTTAGGAACAGAGATTTATTTATTTATTTAAGTAGATTAAGCCTAATAAACTGTATCTTTATACCAAGGTCAGTTTGTAAAAACTTGGACTGTAATTTTATATAGCCACTAATAGCCATCGCATCGGCAGGCTATGAAATTATTTTCATATTAATGTTGTTATAAGTTTTTTGCTTGCTTAATTTTATCACTGTAAAAAATGAGGACGGAAATACCATTTCACTGGCCATACATAACAATAATAATATGTAACTAACTATCTTAAGATCCGCAGCAGTAGAGGCACTATAATATTTTGTTGTCAAAAAATCGCAATGCCCCCGAAAAGCCTAATTGATTGCTTTTATTGTATAGTATTACCAATATTACGACTTAGAATTAGGAGTAAGTGCGAAATGAAAGCTGCATAATATTAATGAATTCTAATCATGAGATGAAAAACCTTGATAATCGTCGAGAAATACTTTGTAACCTTCTGAACTCACATTAGTTACATTGCTGTTTTTACATTTGTTCATTTGACACTACATTCTCAATGTAGGGTCGACGGTTGGAATGCAGGATGTCAATATTTTAAGATAGCAACAAAAAAAATTCAGCGAATATTTTATCGATTGCAATATCCCTTTTCTGCACTAAAAGGAGAAAATTCGTAGCATAGCTTTTTACATTTTACATTTCTTACCGATATACAAACGATGTCTCATTTATTTAGCTTCCTTTTCCTTTATTAGCATAAAAAACTGACTCTTGACAATTGACAAGGGAATAATTAACCAGTTGGAAACGTCATTTTTGCAAATAAATATATGCTCGGCATAATTAGGTATTGCGAAACAAGAAATACTATATCGAGTTTACAACTATAAAAGTAATCTGTGGTGAGTTTAAAAAGGTCTTAGATCTCGTGGTCGTATTGGTGTTGATTATACAAATGTATGTTATTATAATGGAACTTAGAATGGCATTACTTTTAAGATTGCTTTGCATTCCATCATTACAAGTTACAACTTACATACTTAGTATTATAGCCTTCTAGTGTCTACAGTACGATACGAAATTGAGAATGGGAATAAACTTACATACACATTCAGGATGTCGTATCGTGTGCTGGTGTGCTGTCGATAAGAGTAGGAAATGGGAAGTAATAATGTATAGCGCGTCCAAGGTCGCTCATTCTCACAATTTCATTTGATACACACTTAATACAATAACTATACTTACCTACCTACTACATTAGTACACAACAACTAAAGCTAACGCAATACAAACAAACAACATTGGAAAGAGTGGTACATCATGGCTAACTGAAATCTTCATAAAAACTGTTATCAGGATAATAAGATTGAATTATAAAATGCACGCTTCATTTACACATCAATTTACAGCATGCATTTTCGCACGACGTCTCTGCGAACGCATACATACACAAAGCAAACAGGTATATAATACAAGTCGTAGTGTACTATTATACTATATGGCCATAGGTAAATAATTGGGAGGAATGCAAAAAAAGAATTCATCAGACAAACAATAAGTTCAATTCACGTTGATGGAGCTCATAAAAATGTTTAGGCAAAGGTATATTATAATAATATGCTCACAATAATGTAAATAACCAGCGTATGCTCATCGTAGCCATTACAAATTCATTAAGGTTATTTAGGTGCGCTCTTTGGATGATCTCATTGTCGAATTAACTGAATGCCCTTCTATACTCTAGAACATCATAAAGTGTTGTAGGTAAAAAACACAGGACAGTTACATATTGAACTTGACAATTTAACTACAATAAATTAAACAGGTGGATTATCGACGAAAATGTCAAAATCGGTTTACACACTATAGTTCCTTTTATCTACCCAGTTAAATATAGTAGCCTTCGTCATATTTTCTGTAATTGCAAAATTTTGATACGTAGTATCAATATTATTGAATCTGCATTTTGCCGAGCGGAAGTTATGGTTTTCCTGCATGCCCACATTGAATTTAACGTGATATGTACAATCAAAAAAGGGTAAAATACAATAATAATATTGCATAATATTTGATTAAAGATGTGTTTAAAATTCATGCAAGGGCATACCAGGAAAGCAAAAATTACAGTCATTCTCATTGCTAGAGTTCAAAAAGAATAACAATTTTATTATGGTATTTAGATCCTTTAAACATCCTAGTTTACATTTTACAGGATATGCATTAAAAATAATTAATTGTATATTGTATCTGAGAGGAACAGATCATTTTACATAGACCGTAACGAAGTAGTAGTCGTAAGGTATATATCAAACTTTTTATTACAGATCTTCTGGACTCTGTACCGCCAATAAAGTAGTTTACCTTCAAAATGTATATTGCATTGAATAAATGATTTTCATGTCCCTTTTGGCTAATTTGTCTAAAAGGTACAACATTTGTGTATTCACAGACCTGTAGATCTATGTACTTATAATTTTTTATCTAAGTTCAAGTAGACTACTATTGGTTCATCTCCCAGATATAAACAAAGCATTTCGCCTGCGTTTAACATGCTGCTACTCCATGTATGCTTCATTGTAAATTGACATGAACACCGGCTTTTTAAGTAGGTATTCCATACAGAAATGACTTATTCTATGATCCACAACAAATCTGAAGTCTGAAGCTATATTGGAATTCACATTAGGCAGACTCATGTGACTCATCCATGAACGTTTGACAATAATTATTATGAGTACGTCATTGCGACAGAACGCATAGTCACACCTTAAAAATGTTTTCTGATTAGAAGTAAAAACGCTGTCACAACTATTTTGGTCACATTGCAATCCATGATTCACAAAGCTTGAATTGATTATAATGCTAGTGATTTCAATTCGTCGACTTCACTAATGACTAGTTATGAATGACAAATACGTATTACAGCTATCATTATCATCATGCATCTAAGGTACTTAAGTAAGAGGAATTCTTACATTTACAATTTACATCTACAAATCTAAGTAGGTATATGTACTTGAAATAATGTCCAGAGTCTAGATGCAAATGTAAAGTGTTTTGAGTGCACCATGTTGGCTTAATATGCCTACTTATACTTACGAGTATATGTACACCATTGTATTCTTCGTAGTGTCATCATGTCATACTATACTGCACCTACTGCCTTTGTTTATATGAATCATAGAGTTCCAGAAAGAGAGAAACAAGGTAAGAGAGGTACGCTACGCTATACGTCGATACTTGTACTGTATTAATCAAATCACCAACCCAAGTTGTACCATCAGCTGTCAACATTCATCGGAAGACATTTTTCACCGAAACAGGTAAATTCGGACTCTTTCTTTAAAACCCTGAATGCTTGTTAATTCATGTTGATTAGTTATTTCCATATTGATAAAGGTGTGATTGATTTCTCTACAAACTTAGTACATTCCTAAGTATACATAGTATATACAGTGAAGATACAATACATATATTATGTTCATCTTAAAGTAGGCGTTGTGTTTGTGTAATGTATATGAGGTATATATTATGTGCATGATATTACAGATATACTTACTATAAGACCACTACCTACTTTTGGACATTTCGTTGTACCTACATTAAATTAGTATCATACCTACTTTACAATTCCATGCACCATTAATGAATGCATTGCAACCAAAGAACATTTAATGATCCTCTAAATATTTTATACGAAAAATGGCATCTACTTTCTTACACAGTTGTATTTTACATCTCCGCTGAAATGGCTAATTTATAATTCTGTCACATAGATTATTCCGAAACATTTCACCCAGATAGAGCAGAAAGCAGAATAATGTTACATAGTTACCTATATACCTGTAAATGTTATGTTATAGAATTTAATAATTGGGGCAAATTTATACAGAAAAGTTCAAGAAGCATTCATTTCCGATAGTTTACTTCATTGATGTATGTTTTGTTTATCTATGAAAAGTTTTATTGTTTTATCATGCATGATTAACTTTTTTACCAAGTTGATGCTGCGGTATTTCCTCGTTCCGTACTGTGCTATTGCTATCTGTTTTGCCAGTCAGTGTGTCCATACTCCGTGTACTGTTATGCAGCCTTTGGCTTTTGCATAGTATACATGAAGTAAGTGAAGTAGTAGGATAGTAGTAAGTAAGAATTGCATAGGCTTCTATCCACCAACATCTGTAAGTGGCATATAGAGGTGTTTATCATTTACTTATTTTTGTCTTCTCTATCTCTTCTGTGTCTGCACTGCGCGACTCTATACTGCACAACTGCATACTTTATGCAGCTCCAGTTTTTGATGTTCAGAACATCGGGAATAGCAATATGTGGAAATTATAATAGAGATATCGTTATCAACACAATTACTCCAAATAGTAACAAAATTGGTTTCGTCCCACTCATTAGGGCAACTTTGAAACATTTAGTCGTCTTGTAAAGACGGAACTTGTACCATTATTACATTAATTGTTGGCAAATAATACAGACCTACTAAGTTCGATCGACAATATAAGTGTGTTATATCAGCATTAAATAACGATATTACCTTTTTGTCTGTACGTTTATGTGAAAATACCATTTTGAAATCACTACTCTACAATTTATTACAAACCAAAGCCTTTAACTAAAGCCGCATCGCAAACAGTATCAGGTACGACAAATAAAAAGGAAAAGTTAGTAATGCGAAGGAAAAATTAGAGAGAAAAATTAATTTCATCATTTAATGGTAAAGATTGCAACTCATTTGTATTCTGACATCGACATGTTATATTATTATTTAATTATTTAAATAACAGTAAAAATGCAGTATGTAGTATGTATAGTAAATGGATTGTATTTTCATTTACTTCATGCCTTGCCTCTAATAATGCCATTTCACAAACAAATTACTAATTCATTATTATCAACTACAGCTCTGTAGTTTCAAAATATACTAAATATTGACGCTTATATCTATTACAGACTGTCTTGCCCAGAGAACGGGAACGGGACCCGGTATAAACTGGGCTTGGACAGGAACACTGGAAACCAAAACTTGCCAGGGTATTTGAAAAAAATTATTTTCTTTATACAAAATATGTATACGTATTTTCGGGACTAGCAATGGTATAGTAGCAAATGCATAATGTATGTATGTATTAGTCATTAGTAAAATGTATCATTGTTGTAAAGGATGCGTTATTTATGATTCCCATACACATACCTAAGTGAGAATTAGTGAATACAATAATGAAATAATATTTCTATTACAGATCAAAGACTGTGACTAAATTGGACATTAAATCAATAGATTTGGAAGTATGGAAGACGGTCGTAAATAGTATCTTTTTTCATTTCTGTGAGGCCTGTAGCGTAAGTTTATCTCGATTCATATAAAAAATCTTTTAGGTAATTTAAAAGCAATTGACATTAAGAAACCCATAAATATGTAACTGCTATCCTACACACAACCCTGATTTTTTGAGTGTTTAAAGCTTACATGACACCAAGTACGAAGATATAGTAGTTTTTCAAACGTGATATTTATATTATAATAATTGTTTTACATAGGTAAACAGAATAACAGCGGGCATTAGTTAACAAATATCACACAATAATATATTTATGACTTTTTTATGGGTTGGGTTGGGCGTATCTGCCATCTGCGGTAACAGTATTATACCTAGTAAGAGAAGAATAACACTTTTATGGCCGTCATTTTTCGAGAACAAAGAATTGTGTTTTGTCTGTTTTTAACCATAAAGTAATGATATCATAATATTATTATTACAATTAAAATAGTAATTGTTTTGTTTATGTCTATTGAAATTGTCTTGTTTAGTGGTACGGTATGACATGGATATAGTATATGCGTAGGTATCTTCATTTATATAAATTAAATATATGTACAAGGAACAAACGTAACGCACATACGTATATAAAATGCTTGTATTTGTATGATAAAGTTCCATAGGATACTATCGTTTTGAAAATTCTGAGAAATTTCTTTAGTTCTTTAGGTATGTACAGTTAGTACACTCATTAAATGAAGACGGTTCATTTAATAGCAGAGGTATTACTTCCTAAATAGGAATCAAAGGGCTGCGAAATTGAAGTTTATTACTATTGACAGCAGTTACGTTCTTCGAAATTACCTAAGCATTTTGGCCATTCAAGGCCGCAACAGAAAATATCCAAAAAATGCTTCTAAACTAAGTTTTTAACTTTGCAGTAAAAATAAATGTGATTGTGTTGAAAATAATAAATGTGATTTCGGTTCAATTTATGTTTCGTGCTCCATAAAGTGTAAAATGAACTTCTTGGATTTGGAAAAACCAGTTTGGGAATTATCTGTTACCACAAAAAGTGCCATCGGGAAAAGTGATGATGGGGCAGTGTTTGTGCAAAGATGAAGACGCAAATTCGGATTATAAGTTTTGTGATTGTAAATCTGCAAGATGCTCCTGTTGCTTCCAGTGGGGAAAGAGAAGTGGACTGATTGAGAATGGACGCATAAGTGCTGGTGGTGGTCGGGAAACTCCTGGATCACCATACGATCGTGCCAGCACAGTGTCAGACCCTAATTTATTATTGTCCGTTACCCCCGAGGTTATTGACGAATTAGTTCTGCAAACGCTACTTGTCCTAAGAACATTAGTGGGAAAGTAAGAATATTGGAAATTTTCATGTTTTAAGGGAAGTTTCCCTTCTAATGTTTCTTTTACAGTCTATGCACAGTTGTTTTTTTATCAAGATTTCGTTTGTTTTAGCGATGCAGAACCTCCATCTTCAATGGTAAAACTGCATAATATTGCAGAACACGAAGAAGGATGGATGATGGTGGTTACCTCTTTGGTCAATTCAATTCCAATAGAAGATCCCCTTGGACCTGCTGTTATTTCGTTACTACTTGATGACTGCCCTTTGCCAACCAAGGTTTCACATTAAAATTACCTAGCGCCTTATTCATAATATTATTATGTTTTTGTAGATCCTAAGTTGTGAATGACCGATATGTATTTTATAATAAGAAGAGAGCAGATAGGTGTAGTAGGTAGGGGAGTTTTACCAGTTTTACGCGAAGCTAAAGAGATTAGACAAGCAATGGATCTTTGAGAAACGTGATGTTCTTTCTTACTGCATGAAAATATTGTCTGTTTAATTCCCACAGGACAATGCCATACAATTGAGCAAGCATTTGCAACTAGCCGATTACGAAAAGTACGATGGGAAACGGAAACGCAACATTTGCATTGTGCTAGGATGTTTGGCTGAAAAGTTGGCTGGGCAAAACAGCACTATTCTTTTGAACTCTGAAGTGATGAACTATCTGCTTTTTCATTTGGTAAGTGCTTGACATTCATATTGGTCATGTTATAAATAGCATGCTTTTCACTGTTTCTGTCAGCTCCATGAGTACATTTAATAATGCTCCGATTTTATATTTTCTATTACAGAATTCGGATATTGATCCTTCTGTTATCCTCTATTCGATTATAGCCCTTGAGAAATTTGCTCAAACTAGTAAGATAATTGGATTATCTTTTCTTTTAACTGAATACTTCGCTTTCAGGAAAGATGGTTAATTTTCTCTTGTAAATTAGGTGAGAATAAGACTGCAATTCTGAAAATTCTAACCGCACCCCCACAAAATGCTTTAGTGAAATTGGAGGAGTGGACAGATAGTGACGATTACCAAAAAAGACAAGTTGGATTTTGTGCTCAGTGGTCACTTGACAATATGTGTAAGCTTTATAAACCAAGACAATTTTTTATTGTGTTAACGTTATTACTTCAAACATACTTTATGCTAAGTTGGAATTTAATAATTTTCTTCTGTGGGTATTTTTGCAGTTATACTAGAAAATCGGCGATTTGGATATGAATTAGTTGACAACTCTGGTATCAACGTTATATTAAATAGTTACGATGTAAGCGAATATTTAAAGATAGCTCCTAACGGATTAGAGGTATATGTAACATCTTTTAAAGTTTCCAATATTTTGCGCATTCACTTACATATTTCTAATTATAATATTATCTTTCTGCTACAAATGCTCTTAAATGTAGTGGTTAGGCGAATGATTTCCAATTTCCAACAATGTATCACAAATGATTCTGTTATATAGGCTCGCTGTGACGCTTCTTCATTTGAAAGTGTACGAAGCACTTTTCAAATAGAGTCCGGAGCTTGGTATTACGAAGTTTTAATAGTTACCGAAGGAGTTATGCAAATAGGATGGGCAACCAAGGCTAGTAAATTTCTAAATCATGTAAGTGCTTCACGATTTAATTAGTTTTTTTTAAAGGTCAAATGAATTGCAAAAGATTGTAAAAGATCATTTAACACTGAAGGAGGGTTACGGTATTGGCGACGATGAGTTTTCTGTGGCTTACGATGGATGTCGACAAGTTTTGTGGCACAATGCTCAAAGTGAGCCACAGAACATACCGTGCTGGAGACCTGGAGATATCCTAGGGACATATCTAGACTTGGAGAAACCAGAAATTATCTTCTATTTGAATGGATACATGATAAAATCTCATACAGATGTGTTCAAGCATACCAGGTTAGTTAATATAATTCTGTCTAGTAAATTAACCGATATAGTATTTAGGCAGTAATTTTAATAGTGATGTGTTTTGTATTTTCAGCTCTGGTTTTTTCGCTGCGGGCAGTTTTATGTCATTCCAACAGTGTCAGTTCAATTTTGGTAATCGTCCCTTTAAATTCCCTCCAAATGGAAAACTTTTTAATAATTTCAATCAGTATGCCAAATTGGGTGATGAGTGCAGAGTTGTATTACCCAGGTGTGTTCAGTCATATTTTTAAATACCTATTATACCTAAAAAAATTAATCTTCTACTATATCTCTTTTTCCCAATATAACTTACATTTAATTTTCTAGACATTTAAAAATGGAGTACTTACGGAAAGTCAGTGTCAAAGAAAATTCTTGCAACCTTTGCTTCGATCACATCGCTAATGTGAGACTCCTGCCTTGTGAGCACAGGTATGGTTTTAGTTTTACTTAAAATTTTCGGTGAACTTTTTACATGCAGCCGTGTATGTACTCTATGCATAATGTTATGTCGTAATTTCAGTTAGCTTATTAAGGCCTGATTTTTATACTGTTTGTACCATGCATGGTACAATACGATTTGTATAGGACATGAATTCGTTTGCTTAAGCACAATAATGGAAGAATTAATAGATTAAAATTACAGATAACAAATTATAATGACTTTGATTAGTAAAATATCGCCTTAAGATTGGAAGTAATATTCATGAAGTCGAATCTTAATTATCCCTTCTACATATTAAGCATAGGTACCTACTGTAAATACATGAAGTTCTGCCTATGCCAATCAATAACCTTTTTTGTATTTTTCAGTGGATTTTGCTCTTTTTGTGCTGATCAAATAGAAAATTGCCCACTGTGCCGACATACAATTGAAAACAAAATAACACTCTTTGATGCCTAATTGAGATAAAATGATCTTGGGAAGATGCCCCACGCAGCCTTGAATTCTAAAATAATATGCAAACCCATGTTACCTAAAATTGAAGCGGTGCAAAAACTTAAAATATTGACAGATGGATATACATCAGTATCAAAATAAATAGTGATATAAGTGGTAGTTGTATCAAGTGTACACAGTTAGTGTATTATATGCGTTGTAAAATACCTGATTAATGTACGTCGCTTATTATACTATACGATCAACTATTTAGGATATTAACTGTCGTACTGCATAGTTTGAGGTTTTCGAACTTGACATAATCATAAATTGATATTCATATTTTTAATGTGTGACTCTAGTGATAATCCCTGCCCATATTATATAAATAAGTATAGGTAATGTCTCTGTGCTAAATGTACCTTCATTTTCAACATCTTACACAAATATATAGATATACTAAGTAAACGTAATATCGTGTTAAAGTTAAACTGTTCTATTTGGATGATATACTTTTGATTGATAACAATTAATAGACATAGAAATAAACGCATCCTACAAACTATCAATATAATATTATCTCAACTGGAAACAACAACGCAAATATTCATTGTATTATTGTCTACTTTAATGCATACTTCGCCTACTCAAATGATCATTATGGTTTCATTTATTTCCTCCAGGAAAGGACCTCCTAACTGTTTCCCTGTTACTCTAATAAGGATGCCATTTGAACATTACTCTGTAGAAACTAACGATTCACTATTTATAGTATTTTGGGCCAATTTTTTCCATAAACAAACGTGCTCTCAAATTATACGCTCATACCCTTTCGCAGTCATTCGAGAGAATTTCACTATATCCTGGAAAACAATATTAACATAGAATTGCGCTCATCGATACCTCTGTAATGCCCGGTGTCCTCTTTATGTGTCGACATTTTCAATGGAAAACTTATATGCGTCAGGAATTACGTACTTTGTAGTGTAGTATTGGAATCGTATTACATATAATATCACAAAAATTCAACTGGGTTTTATTTTCATTGTCTAGTCATAATAATAATTGTAACTTACTTCCGAGAACAATGCGTTAATAACGGACAAGCATGTTTAGATATATTAAGGCCTTATTGACAGATAGGATGCGTCAACTTGTGGAATTCCAAATTTCGAAATAGCAAATTTCCATTAACGTTGACTTAGTTTTATTGAAAATTATTCCTGGTCATGTCATTTATTCTTATTTTCGTTCATTGTGTCCAATCGGTTTTAAAGAAAACTTGAGATTTCGAGGAACTCCATCTGACCTAGGACAAGCTGACTCATCCGATCTGTCAATATAACCTGTAACAGATACAAATAATAGGCCATGGTCATTTCATCGGTAGTAAGTGTATGATAGGTAAGTATGTATTGTGTAATTCGTGTAAATTATTTTGGTCTCCATTTCCCCAGCTTTCTATACTATCAGGATTTTAGTGCAAAAGTCGCGTGAAAAAGTGCATCAACATACAAACAAACTGCAAGTTGGAGATGATATGTCGAGTGCAGATACGTTGTTCCATCCTTCCATCCACATGCATTTTAAACACTTGTATTCTGTGAGTGGTACAGATTGGTACACAGCATATTATGAGGGATCAAGTAGTCGTAGTTGTAGTACGCGATTCATGCTATAGGCATCCTTGCCATGTTATTGCAAAAGAACGAAGAGCAGTGTAAAGTGTAAGAGTGTGTATTATGTAACATGGTGGTGTGTGTGGCGTGGTGGAGGGCGCCGGGAGAGGGGAAGGCAAAAGTTAAGTGCAACCAGTAGGACAGAAGATGCAGAAACAGTAGAAAGGAATGGCTGAAAAAGCAAATGGATGATACCTTAGATTAGGGTGATTAGTTTGTTGGAGACCAGACAACTATCCATTTCATATTTGCAAAATTGCAAAACATGGTGTATTTTCTATCCATGCTTAAGCTTACCTATGTATGATTCCGTGGTGCTCGTTGGGGCGAAATGAGATTTTGCAACTTTTCTGTTGGAAAGAGAATGGTAAACGAATTCAGATACATTAAATATGGTTCTCAATTCTCAATCTATGCTTAATTTACCTGCAACTAGATCAGAATAATGCAATTTCTCAGCTTTTGGCTTAATAATTATGACTAATTTCTTTAGTTTTAGTGTAAAACACAAAATTCTTAAAGAAGATGACAAGTGAAGTATGAAGTAATTATATAGGCAACTGAATTGTTTGACGGAACTTAATATTGCTGGCCATGCACAAAACCTCAAAATAAACCTGGTATGTATGTAATATAGAATGTGAATGATATTGGCTAACTGCACTTTCGTAATAATTATATACAAATATATTTGTTAAATGTTTATAGGCTTATTCTTACAATTTTATTCAGTTAGAGTATTGTTATTATTTATAACTGTGATTGCCAAATTGAATAATTCCTGTTCATGTACTCTAATAAGACTGGAACTGCATGGAGATAGCCTTTTACCAACGAAACATATATATAATACCTTTATATACTATACACTCATATTTGTTAATTTTCAACTGTCATTAATCCCAATTTTGGGCCGTAGTGCAAAATCAAATCAGCTCAGCTCAAAATGTTTAAATAGTCATTCCGACCTAATAAAATAGGATGCATAGACAAAAAATAATTTGTTAAAAGTAACGCATATATAGGTACATTATTAGCCATATGCATACCTGGGACTTTGAGTCATGTTTATAATATAAATTCTGAAACACTAGTGCTTTATTAATTTATTTTATACTCACTTTTTTTATTTCTTTTCTTGAGATCAACTGTTTTTGTTATTTCTCAAAATCAGGGCCGAAAATGAAAAATCTAAAACTCGACGGGTATGTAGGAGAATTCCAGCTTTCCAGCAATGCCAATCTTGTAGTCCCACGACCACTACTCTAGGAGGAGATAACATATCACCAAAAAGAATTCAAATGAATTATAATAAGTAGTCGGTCGGACGGAAGAGTTCTTACTGTATCCTTAGGTCATTCTCATGGATGACTAATCTCACAAGAATTTTTTGATATGAAAATTAATACAAACGAAATTATTATTGGTTCCGTTAGCAAACATGGTTGCCTAATGCCATTTCCTCATGCAGTAAATTATTAGATATTTCTTTAGATTTTCATCTGTCAACGTTATTTTAATTTCTTGTTTTCTCGATTAAACTCATAATCATTTGCAGCCGAGTGTTTATGGTATAAGCAATAACAAACGGTTGTTGCCCGAAGCAGTTAGACTCACGGATAAAGGATATTAGCATCAAGCAGTCCTAAAAAGCAGATCGTACCCTTTTACTAACTTGTCCAGATTAGACATAATATTGCCTAGGTAGGTATAATATAGTATTAAAAAGCTCAATGTCTACCACATTAAGAATATGATTATATATACAAAGAGATGTACGGAGATTCTGTGATATAAGGAGAACATAACTTGCCCTTCTAATCACTTACTTATTCATCCCTGTTTCTACTCCGAAGAACAAAAGACCCCAAAATTTCATTTTAGACCTTACACCTAGTGATTTCATTGAGCCAAAATGATTCAAAGGGAAGAAAAGGCAAGTCAGGGAGACGCACGGAGAGAGGTGTATAAATTTCGTATGCATTATGTACAATGCGCGTAATGAAATCGGTGTACAAAGAGTACATTAGACAATTCGTTGAAAAGAAAGGCACTTCCTAATTCCGTGGAAAGGAAGATAAGACAATACATGGGTCGTGGGGTGGGATGCGGAGCAAACATAAGACAGAAAGGTTGAACTTTCTAGCCTTTACAGCTGGAATTATAGTGTTTAGCAAAACAGCGAATAAATTCTTGGGTAAAATCTGTTTATAAAAAGAGAGACTCAAAAATGGTATGTACAACGCTTGTAATTTGTCAAATAAAAGTTAAGTCGAAGTACTAAGGGATTATAATTATAGCTAAATCTAACCAGAACATCTTCTCAAATCTGAAATCTTATCCTTCCAATACCGATTACTAAGCCTTCTATTTGTGACTTTTGATTACTTCACTTGAAGCGACTTGAAGCTGAAAGAGTTAACCTGATGAGTTTATTTTCATTGCAAATACTGCTAGCTATCAGTTTACAAAGACTGTAGGTATTCATTTTTCATATGCAATTAATTACAAAATAGAAATGCGATATTAACCATAGCATACCTTATTTAAAGTGGGAGTATCACCGCAGTTTACTTATCACCAACCACCAGAATACCAATACAATTAGCTGATTTTAGGAGAATCCCCTGTTTAGGAGAAACTAATCCACTTAGGAAGGATTCCTTCATATAAGAACCACTCTCTGCAACCTCTTATGCAATTTCAACTTTGAATTAGTTACGCGGCAAAGAAAAATCGTCCGAAGTATAATTGAAAGTTTGAAAGAAAGTTGCAAATTATAGCATTTTGTTTGCATCATGTTTACCGAAAAGGGTTTAATAATAATAGTACCTATACTATTATTATTTATTACATAGACATGCTAGATGCTACCTATAATATATCTTATCCGGAGAAATCGTTCATATCACTTTCACCATGTAAGAAAATCTCGAACTCTGTGTAAAAGATTCCCATTTACGAGACTGAAAACCAAACGAACCGAAATTGTTAGGTTGTGCGGACAAATGTTGTTCAGAAAGTGATCGCGCGATTTTTTACTTGAAAAACTTTTACGATATTTAGCTTTTGGAAAAACAATTTTCTCCTTTTCTCGGGATTTAGGGGGGACAGGTCCCCAGCCACCTTCTAAATACATTATTAAAATGTTTATAAGTAAATTGGTGTTATGTTGTTATATAGAATAACCTTATCTTTTTTACACTGTGAAAATGATATGAAAGATTTCTAACGCCGGATACATATGTAAATCTGCAGAAAGAGACCAATAAATTTTCCAACAAATCGCTCTCCAGGTATAATTTACCTTTTAATAGGATTTTCAGAAGGGCTCCAACACTAGAGATTACTTACTACTATTTGTAATTCCGATGGTCCATTTTCCCGTTTGAAATCACTATTCAAAGAGAAATGGTAGAATTTCCAGAAAAGAGTAAGGAAGGCTAAAGTGCATGAGAGTAAAATAATTTGTATCCAAAGAACTTTCTCCTTGGGTAAAATTTTCATACAGTATCACTGTGTTAATGGAGAAATTAACTTTCTCTCAATTGAATCGTTGATATGAATAATCAGGTTGTATGCCAATAAAGAACATTATTTGATCAAATCACATGGACAAACGACTTGGCTTTACACTAATGGTCGCAGAACTTTGAAAGTGAACGACTTTTACACTAAGCTATCTTTGCTTCTTGGGGCAACTTATTAACTTATTATAGGTTACAGATGGTATGACTGAACCCTTATGCGCCGAAGCAATGGCCAGTGCTCAATGACTCAGTAGACCCATCGGTGGGCCCCATTTTACCACTCAAATCACTTCTATACATGATTTGCAGTATTAGTAAGCTCTGTCTATTGGGAAATGCAATTAAGAATAGGAAGTCGTTGTAATGATGTCGACATGCAACAGTCGACAGCATTCCATGAAAATGGTGGAAAACCTTTATTTGGTCAATTATACCGCATTTTTGAAATAGAATGGTCTAGAATTACCAGACTAAAATGTATTTTTACTTGCATAAAATATTATTGTCGCCATTTTGATAAAGTGAAAGGTAAAAAGGACGATACAGGCGCAGCTTTATGGTTAAGCGCAGGCTGATATTATTAGCATAAAAAAGGTGTAAGCTGGGGGAATTTCCTCCTTGTAATTTATTTATAAACGCGATGAACTTTCACTTCAATCCGTACATATCACTTATCACTTTCAATCACCCTAATCTTTCCTATATGCATAATAAAAGCTAAAAATCAGAAATTAAGAAAATTTTGCTTCTATTCAAATGTTATTTATTTAAATATTCTGACTGTGGATGATAAGATGAAACTACACTTAGTATATTTAGTGACATAGTGGTGTTGGTATAGGTGTCTGTAATAAAATGATAGCAGAATACTGTAGGTCATTTAGTCATTATACGATGATAGAGGCTAGGTCAACACAGCCCATCAAAGAGAGCTTTCAAATGAAGTGCTCCACACTATTGTTATACAGGGTGCAGCGGAATGAATGAATCACATTGTGTGTGACCCTTTAGTAACTTTCCAAACAGATTGAGCTTTTTCAAGGAGATATAGGTAGAGTGCTTTGAAAAGAATAGACAAGTAAAACTGCATAAAAATTGTTGGTAGCAAATATTTTTTACGGAATACGGAAAAGGATAGAAAGTGATGTAGCTAAATGGGGAATCCTCACTTTTGATAATTTTAAAGTGGTTAGCGTTATGAAGACGCTTCCATCAGATAGAGAATGCAATATGCAATTTTGATTAAAAATCAGTTTTTCTGAAAAGAAATTGTGATAGACAGTGCCTCCCAGAGCGACACATTTACATAAAATTAAAATTTTAGTTTTCCTGCAATTTAAAAAAACGAAGTCTCACTTTGGAGCTTGAAAGCAAAACTCCAGTTCAATCAAACTGATGAGAGAAACCATAATGTATATAAACTCATCTTTTTGGCATTACTGATCCCGTAGAAAACCAAAGCCTATATAGGTTTTCTACAGGGCCGAGATCGGTCATCCCTGATTGCAGAAATGTATCGATACCGATGGCTGCCAAATCACGACATCTCATGTTCTAATTTCTCCTTTCAGTAAATCTGTAATCTCCCTACAATTTTAATCTTGCCGTTTAAAAGTTATTGAGACGGAAGTTAAAACTTGATTGCCCGAGATTATTGAAACTTGTTATTGAAACTACTATTGAAACTTGTTGTCCAAGATTGTTGAAACATTTTCTTCCTTAACGTCGATTTAGTGGTAATATTTTGCAACTAACAACTACAGAATATCACACAGCTTTTGTTGCATATTAAGTTCTTTCCAAAGCACTTTATTCCATTTAAATGTCTCAATCCGTTTGGAAGTTATTAAGCTTCAAAGTGAAAGTCATTCATTCCGCTGCACACACAGTATTCTTGCGAGGAAGAAAAAATAGATTCTTACTTTTCACGCACAACATGGAGGGAGAAAGCTTTGACTACCATCCCACACAACTACAAACACAACAGCCGAAATGAATATCACATCAACATTAATATTCTTGTCACTAACTATTATATGCATTATTACGCACATAAATAAAATACTGTGCATGTATTTGTGTCACAAGGTAATGGAAAATAGCAATCTGACCAAAATGCTAAATAAATAATGCTCACATTAACACTTAAAAATCTATCCCTGGATAAAATTGTGTGTGTGTGTCTTCTTAAATTCTTATGTAAAATTGAAAATAAAATCATTGCACTTGCTACAACATGATTATCATTACATATACCTACACTACACCTACCTACGTATAATATATACCAGCTCGCATAGTATATAACCTGGGATTCAATATATAGATGGATATAATATAAGAAAAATAGACTTTCATCAGGTATATAGTAATACGATTGGAAATAAACCATTTACGTGAGATTTTTCTATAATATGAGAGAGAAAGACTTGCTAATGTTGTAGCAAGAAAATTATCATAGCACAAAATCATCATATTATGACATCCATATTATTATCAACACCTAAGTATGTATAGGTTCGGCGAAATAATTGGCGAATTATTCCCATTGCTGATGTAAAAGTATTATTAACTTTTCCTTTGTTGCCAATTTTGTTTTCTAACATAGAACATAGTTGTTTTTGTTACTCCGAATTTGTCTAGTTTAAATCAAGATTACCTACATGTATTGTGCACTCTAAGTATCGTAAATAATATGCTGTATAGATTGGAAAAGTCATGAAGCATTAGGTGCGGTACTAATTAGTAAATAATCGCACTATACACGTGCTTACGGAGTTGCAAATACATGGGATTGAAAATGAGAAAGTAGAAAATATAAAATACTGTTGCATATTTGGCTGCATATAATAATTAGTAATATATACCTACTTTTGTTTGGTGTACTGGGAGGAGGGAACTATGTACTACGCAGTTATGATAGCCATAACCAAATGCATAATAATAAGAAATACTAATAACACAGTGATAACTGGGACTGGATTCCCAATGTTAATGTTAACCTAGCCTAAAGCCTAAGAGATTGATCATGAATAAAATGGACTGTGAATGTAGAGATAAACATGAAGACTGTGTGTATAATGTATACGAAAGACGAGTACAACCAACAACCAAACCAACGCAACGGTCGGCAATTATCTTCACACTTAACTTGACGCTGAATATGACGACATCACATCACAAATATCATCTTCATCATTACTATTACAGACGTAGACGTTCACTTCTAATATTAAGACGAAATAAAAAGCAGATTAAAAGAAAATGCAGCGACAGAGCTGATAAGTAGATCTCACAAACATTTACGCAGAACCGACAAAACCAATGGGTAGTGTATAAACAGCGAAAAGGAGGTGCGTAAAAGATGTTTTAAGCATCATACAATGCATGGTACATTCTGTTTTGTGAATCTGTACTCTATGTATCCGTACACCGCACAAAGGGCCGGTTGACTCATATCGTGGCCAAAACCCTCTACGCTCTTTTACGTGTAAAACTGCTAAACACGACTTAA
>JABASI010001013.1:0-29232 GCA_019776505.1 Tomocerus nigrus
AAATGGTAAGTATACTTTTTACAATTAATTTGAACCACTCTTTTAATGGTTGAAAGGGCTCTGGCTGACTATTCTTCTTAAACTTGTAATAGGACAAGTATTTCACAGAAATTCATTTGGAGAAGTCAGCTACCGGATTTTTAAAGGGGGCACTAGAGTCAGTGGAGAAGGATGGCCTTCTACCCTACAAATGCAAATGATTCCGAAATCAGTACTTAATCTTCTTGGACAAGAAGGATATTTTATTGGTTCAAAAACGGTAATCGTTGGACTACAGGAGTGTGAGGCCGTTGCATCCTTAAAGGTCTATATGCAGGCAGGGCATGTAAGTATTTTGTTAAACAATATTACTGCACAGAAGCTGAGAAAAATACCGATTTGTAAAATGGTTGTATAAATATGTTCACAGCTTGGATGTGTTCACATCGACTCTGAAATGAAGAATTTATTTTGCCCTATCAAAGTCTTTATTATGCATTACACTGGAAAAGGATATATTGGGGTCATACCAAATGATCAAGTTGGATTTATTAACAGACTCCGTCTTATAATTCAGCAAAAAAGAAATGACGCACTGCAAAAGATGGTATTACAGCAACAGCAGATTAATTCGGGACAACAACAGCAACAACCACAGAATAATATCGGTCAGCAACAACCGAATAATGTAATTCATCAACAACCTTTACCGAATAATACGATTCAGCAGCAGCCGAACATTATAATTCAACAACAACCGAACATTGTGCTTCAACAACACAATAATGTGGTTCAGCAACATCCGAATAATATTGTCCAGCAACGTCCGAATAACATGATTCAACTACAGCAATATAGAAATATCCAGCCACAGCAAAATATGGGCCAACAGTCGAAGGGCAGTATAATGGAGCTGAATCAGCAACAGTCACAACAGAACAATATTATTATAATAAGAGAGCTCAATAAACCACCGCTACAGTACAATCATCAATTTCATCAAAACAATATTCAGCAACAACGACAGAACATGATCGAAGAAATCGCTATAGAAAGTGACGGAGAGACTGAGTCAGCAACAGCAAGTCCTGCACCAATTTATAGTAATGTACCAGATTCTCCAGACTCTTTACCACCAGAAAGTAATCAACGAATTAACAACATATCCCCTGAAGTCAGTAATGCACATGAAGAGACAAACATTGTAACGTGTCCGGTATCAGAGAGGAAAACCGTTTGGAATGGATCTTTGCAGTGGCTGGAGAAACAGCCTGGATCTCTAAGGGTGGAAAGTATTTTGAGACATGTCTCCTGCAGTGTAACGTCTCAAATCATCAATGGTCAACCTAAAGTGGATGGAAAATTATGGCCACCCAGACTTGTTATGCAATTAATTCCGAAAGAGATTTTAATTAATATCTGCGAGAACGGCTACCATGAAATGAAAACGGTGGGATTTGAATTAGTCGACTGTGACGCTGTAAAATCACTTACTCTTCTCATGAAATCAGGATTTGTAAGTGAAAATCATGATTTCCAAATTTCTAACTACTCTTTCTCGTTTTCGGCGCTTTCATGTAAAATTATATTTAATTTCTATTACAGGCTGGCTGTGTACATTTTGCTCCAGATCCAAAGCGCAGTATCAAATTGCTAATTTTGCTGTACAGTAAAGAATTGCAGCGCTTTTTGGGCTTCGTTCCTATTGACCAAGTAGGACTGGTCACGAAAATCAGAGAAGTTATAGTCAAAATGAAAGAAGAAATTTCATCGAAGCAAGCTCAACAGTATAAAAAGATTCAAGCTGAAACTGCCGCTTCAAATCAACTAGCTAAGAAGACTGGTAGTAAAGCCGTTGAGGTGATTACATTGGATGAATCGTCAGAAATATCCGAAAATCAAATTGCTGGTGCTGCAGAAAAGGCTTTAGAGCAGTTGAGTAGAAAACCAAGTAAGAGCGATTCTGTTCATCATTGCACTGCTTTCAGAATTATTTAAAGAATACTTTAAATAAACTTACTTAATGTACTTAAGTGAGTGACAGGGTTTCAATCTTATCTCATCTGATAATCATTTCCAAGAATGTTCATGTCATGCCATTTCATGAAATCTATAATGTTCCTTTAGACCATGACTAGTTCTATAAGTTTTTACTCAAAGTAAATACTGTAGTGAATGATTTATAATTTTCTAAGTAGTTAAATACACATTAGTTGATGGTTTTGAGAGCAGTCAGAGAAAAGTGGAAGTGTTTGTGTCAGCGTAAATATAGTCAACTACTCAAGCGGATTTCAGTTATTGTGATAAAGTTTATAAATGTTATATATCCTAGAAGAATATTTTTCTGTGTTTGTACGTTCGACAAATAGTTTTTCTGAGACGAATATCGATAATATTTAGTGAGATAAGATAGAACCTTAGATATTATTATTACTTGTTATGTAGTGATATTTTCGAAAATGTTTTTGAAGTAAACTAATCATAAAATAGTAAATAATTGTCGAGTCGATTAAGGTACTTAATGTACGACATGTAATGCTAACCATGACTCATCCGATGTAGAATAACCTGTTCCGAAAAAAGACAATCCTTAGGAGTTACCCATCTATAAATATTACTAATTCCTCAAATGCTTCGTATAAATATACCTAATTGAATTCAAAATATCTTAATACCACTATAAAATATTGTTACTTAATTATCCCCTTCTATTTCCAATGACAAGGTACACCCACCAGTCAGAATTAGTCAGAAATTCATGGAGAAAGAATGCATTTGATGATGTACCATAATCATGACTTGACCTACAAATTGCAATGGTGCACATCAATTAAATATTATATGGGATAATACGCACAAACTATACATAGTTAGATTAGTAAATATTTAGGTAATTAAATATTATATCATTGTTATCTTCTATTTACATGTTATATATAGCGTTCATAATTATAAGTGAACAACCAATTGATAAGTCGTTGGCAGCTGGCAGGATAATTATTTAAGTCGTCTAATCTATGTCTATATAATTCAAAAGATTATATATGGAATTACTTTAAATGGCAAACAAAAAAATAAATCTAAATTCATAATGTAACATTAATGAATAATGACTCATTACCAGAGCCAGTTGTAGAAATACTAATGTACTTGCCCACCATTGTGTACGTAATAAAATATTCTATTCTGAATGATTGAAAACATTTTTCATGATTTATGACTGCGTAAAACTAAGGACACTATAAGGAGGTAACTGCAGAGCTATAGTATATTATCTTCAAGTCATTTAAAAACATGAACTATGGCAAAAATTGTTTTCTTGATTTTAAGCGATGCTAATTGTAAAGGTTTGTTGAGAAGGTTGTCCACAATTGAACAGTTTATTTGTAGCTGTCAACAAATAAACACTGCATATGTACATAAATGCTTAATTGTGTTAATGATGCTAATAATGACATGAGTGGGTTTTTTAATTTTATTACTTTTTGATTGCGTTAAATCAGCTTAGAAAATTAGACTGCGTAAAACTAAGGACACTATAAGGAGGTAACTGCAGAGCTATAGTATATTATCTTCAAGTCATTTAAAAACATGACCTATGGCAAAAATTGTTTTCTTGATTTTAAGCGATGCTAATTGTAAAGGTTTGTTGAGAAGGTTGTCAACAATTGAACGGTTTATTTGTAGCTGTCAGCAATTGAACGGTTTATTTGTAGCTGTCAACAAATAAACACTGCATATGTACATAAATGCTTAATTCTGTTAATGATGCTAATAATGACATGAGTGGGTTTTTTAATTTTATTACTTTTTGATTGCGTTAAATCAGCTTAGAAAATTGTATTCCAGTGTTTCTTCCAATGACTACCACATTAAGACATTGAAATTAAAACTAAATAACTGCATTGAATCTATTATATTCCGTGCACATACAAGCTGTCAATATTTGTGAAGTTGGAAATAAAAGTATAATACAAATTGCATTTACTGTTTCACTGAGGTTTAAGCTGTGGTATTTTATAAATGATTATGCGTTAACTCCTACTGATAGCGGCTGAGTTATGCACACAACATAAATAGATTGTAGAATACGTAGAAAAATAATTATTATCTTCGAGAGTCACAGCGAGTAGCTCGCAAAAATAACAAGATATCAAGAAATATGCTAATCTAACTAGCACAGCTTAAATACAACTGCGTGTGTTGCAAGGAAGTAGATTCCTATTGCATATTGCTATACTTTCCTATTCTGAAAATATTCAAAAAACTAACTTAACAGGAACACTTTCTACCAGGGCGCATAGTAGCGACCAATATTTTTTCTTGGGCCAAGAAAGTACATACTCTGAAAATATTCAAAAAACTAACTTAACAGGAACACTTTCTACCAGGGCGCATAGTAGCGACCAATATTTTTTCTTGGGCCAAGAAAGTGATATCAAACCTAAGTGCTTTTTGGAATGAAACTGAACTTTCATGTGAGTCATATTATTTTTTCATGGCTATATTATTGCATTGCCGCATTGGCAAAGGTTAACCATCCATCACATAGATAATATATTGGCAGCTACAATTTCAGTAGGTACATATTTTGTATAAATTGTTGAATCATGATAAATCGTCAATGTTAAAGGTCATTAAAGCCAATCGCATAGATAATATATTGGCAGCTACAATTTCAGTAGGTACATATTTTGTATAAATTGTTGAATCATGATAAATCGTCAATGTTAAAGGTCATTAAAACCAACACTAATTTTGATCGTTGCGGTTATTTCATGGAATTCATAATCTCAAATCAGTTGAACACTACAGTAACTCCCTAGCAAGTTTTCAAAAAGATTAGCTGCTAGAATTAGTGGGTATGTAGATTCTAAGAAATAACTTTTGCAATGGAAAGACTACCAGTAAATTCATTGTACAGTGATAACAATCCATTCTTGCATAACACAAAATATCATCAAATAATAATGAAAATGTAGTTTTCCTGTCCAATCATACTGTGGGAATGTATCTATACTAGAGTACAGGTATGCTACTATGACCGTTTTAATGGACTAAGCTGTTTCTACTTGCACTTGAAAAGTCAATCTGTAGAATATTATATTAAAGCAAATGTGTAGTAGTGGATGTTGGGAGTTAACACTTCCAATTGATACAAGTAGACAGTAACATGATAAAATAAAATTAAAATAATGTTCGGAAACTGATTTCCTTCATAGCAAAATTCCGTTACTCTTCGGTGCTTCACCAATTGCTGGCAACTTAACCTCAACAAAACGGAAAAATCAAACGAGACTTGCGATCACATAGCATCACACCTACACCCGATTGTTTTCTTAGCTATTGCATCGGCAGGATGCTGCATTTCCTGACAATACACGAACAGGCAGTCCTTCGAGTTCATTATATCAATAATAAGCTTGAATAAACGACTGCATTTTGATGCTGAGGTTGTTTGAGGTTACAATGAGTCATGACGTGGCTTCCCAACTAGCTAGCTATTTATCTCCCAATATCTAAAGAAGCACTTAGCCTTTAATATTTTTGTTTATATGGTAAACGTACAGAGCTTGAAAGTATTTAATAGTACTTTGTATATAATCTATCTGAATCATAGCTTTAAAAACCGAATATTCAATTCTCATAAGTAAAAAAGTAGAAAATGTCCATATCAAATGTTTTAGGTATTTCCTTGCTTCAAACTTCTTTACAGCTTTTCCTAATCCCGATGTTTTTCGTCTGAAGTTTCTGGGTTAAAACTTCGGACGCATTTTTTATTAACTGGGTCGTCGCGGGCACTGAATAAAAAATCCAGTCAGTACTAAATTAAAATATTACCTTGGATTAGTGTTTTGGGTTAGGATTCTGGAATGAGCATATTATTATATGGCATTAATGGCATGATGGAGATGAAATAATCTATTGAGGGTTAGATGATCCTTATAAATTTAATTGATGGATGAAGAGAAATGTAAAATTTTATCACGAAAAAGATGAGAAGTATTTTTTGGCAAAGATGTATCTTTATAAAATACTTAGAGAGTCAATGGTTGATTTTATGGTGATTATATGTGAACCAGGCTTTTTTAACTAGCAATAGCATACTACACATGAAACGAATTCAGTTAGTACAATAGTATATAATGTCAGTTTAATAGAATTTAGTACCACTTTTGTTTGACTTACCTGCATAGTTACACACATACGCACCAATTCTATTGTATAGTCGTTACTGAAGTAGAGTTGGCTTTTCAAGACGCTCTTCTTTATTATACTACTGCAAACAGTACAGTGGTTTAGCTGTGGGGTGTACGTAGGTGTACGCAAGTGCATTTACCTAACACAATCCAGTAATTGTTAACAATAGAATCTAACAATAGTCTCACCACATGAAGCCAGAAAGAGCATTTCTCTAGAGTACTCTTTATCACATCAGTCTTCACTCTAATACAAAGATTATAATCACATAAATTGTGCTAATCTGAAAGTCCATAGAACCATTTGTCCAACCAGGTGCCAAAAACTCTCTTTAGTTAAGAATTCAATGCATTCAATTCTAATGAATGTAAACCAAGTGGCCAATAATTCCATTCAACGCAAGTCAAGGCTGTTCTTATTCACAGATTTATTCTACTTAAGACTCTCTTCGTCCCTTTGTGCATGCATCTGTAAATAGTAAGTTCACTTTTTTGAAGGTTGAAGCATTTAATTATTTTTACATCTTACAGTACAATTAAGAGCACATGAACAATATTTTATTGCAGTTATTTAATATACATGTACAGTAAAGGGAGATTACAATTTTCTAATTTCGTGTGTATATCAGAAAATGTTAATTTAAATTGCCGAAAGGGAATCAAGTACATATCTGCATAATTATACTTCTTACTATATGGTTTTGCTTTGATAAAATGCAAGCATTTATTGTAATTTGGGAAGTTCAATAGTTTTCAATTAGTGTATCGTTTAACTAGTCATGAAATATAAAATAATTTACTATTCATGTTCGACAAAGATGAATATTTGATTTTTACGTGTAAAAATTTGTGTAGATTGCTGTATTGCGACGTATTTACTATCCTGACATGTTTGTGTGTAGATAATTGAATGTAAGTAGTGTTCCTTGATGCGGAAAAGTATATCTCGATGGCCTGCTCTGGCCTGGGTATTTAACATTTTATCTTGAGTCAGGAAGCTTGTCACGCCTTGCCTTGCATTAGCTACATTATCTAAAAGTACCTGCTAGGTTTATGTATTCCCACAGAATTGGGATACACACACAGAAAACTAAATAAGAGTCAGTCTTGATTTAAGGTGTTCTGTGTTCTATTGACTTGAGTTGTGGTGAGGTGCAAGCTCTATAGTAGAGTTGCCACAAGACTACAAAATAGAGATTTGGGTGTAGATAAGTAACCGTGAGCCAAAGTGAAGTTGTGATCTATAGAGGCTTGGCATTACTTGCATTAAGGCTGTGAACTTAGCATTATAATTTTGCAAGTCTCATTCTACGAGGGCTTAACTTGTACTTTCTTTGCAAATTGAGGAGCTGAGTCAAGTACTCTACTGTGTTGCACCTGCCTTAAACTGTTACACACACTTATTGCTGTAGATTTAGTTGTAGTATGCCTGTAGTAGTCTAAAAGATAAACTCTCGTCTGACAGTGCTCTATGTAGTGTGTCTTGGTTTCATTGTCTCTCAGTTTCCCTCTTGCAATCATTCGCAATGCTAAACACTTAGCTTGATTATACAAACATTATTATTATTCATAACACAGCAGAAAAAGTCAGAGCAAAACCGAGTGCTAATTGGACAGGACTGCGTATTCAGAACAGAAATTAAACCTATTGGAATCTACATATAAATCATATATACCTAATCTTAAGCTGAATTCCTATTTTAAGCAACACTGTTCCGAAATCATTGCATTTCTACATATACACACTTTACACACACACAGTGAGAGAAAAGTTATAATAAGTTACTCTATCCACATTTAATCAAGAACAGGTGCCCTACTCAATAAGATATATAGACTAGTAGCTGTCAGTCAGATTGTCTGTCAAAGTCATACATTTTACTCCGTATCAGAATACAAATATTAAAGATATAAAACTCAACTAAATAGTAACTGATAGTGCAAGTACTATTTATTGAATTGTTGCAATCAACTCACATCTAAACATTAAGATCTAATACTGTAAAAACTAAGATAACACTAGTACATGCAATACATTTGTCTATAACCTAAACGTGTCCATTATAATCCACTGAGCACTTACGTATTATAATATGCGTTTGGCTATGCTATGCTCTTTAGGAATAACCTCGAAATGTGTGTGACTGCTCTCTGAGCTTGTCTATCTATCTTACAGCTATAACTTGTAACAATTAATTGTGGGGGAATAACAGAATACTAGAGCTAGAGGTACTACTACTACTACTAACAGATAGTACAAGTGTTCAGTTACTTCGACAATCGCATCAAATCAATTTTAATTTCTCTCAATCCAACCCTACCCAAGTCAAGTCAGGGGCAGACTTGGCAGGAAAGACTTATCTCTCACATCTCATAATGAAACTACTTTGAGGTAAGTTAAGACACAGTTTAAAACAACTAAACCTCCATTCAATTCACGTTGACTTTACTAAATGGCATTTTTCATTTAGTCCGTGCCCTCGCCTCGTCTCTACATTCATGTATCATCATCTCCATTCATTGAAATTAAAACTTTTCTCATTCAACAGTAATTAAATGGGATTTTACCGTCAATAAACATAAAGTGTCAGTTACGTGCGTTCTGAATTCAATAAGTGCCATCTAAAATTACGAAAACACTCAAGAAATTGCCATTTCTTAGTATTCAGATAGAAAACTGACGAGATTAATTAACACAGTTCCAAACTTTTCCAAGCTTCCTGAGTGGTTTTTCCGTTTACCTGTTGCAATTGGCTTTCGGCATTCATGGCGAAAAACATATCTACAGTTCCCCACAAATTAATTGAGAACAAAATAAATTAAAATCTGGTGAATATTAGTGATTTAAACATGAGTGAGAAAAATTGAAAACTTCAGCTTCACCTGTAAAGCTACATGTGGATTAATATTAATGTAAAAGGTCCAAAAAGGTTTTTGTGTCGTAAGACGCAGTTAAAGTGAGACAGTGCTACGTGCTCGTGCTACTGATTTATTACAATGTCATTAGAATACGAACCGATTGAATTGCTCTACCTGGTGCTAGTAATAGTAGCATTAGGATTTGCACTATTTTTCATCATTGTAAGTCTGGCCATTTGTTGTTCATATTTTAAAACTGGATTTGGAGTTCCGAACACAGAAGATACAGTGGCTACAAATGACAATATGCATGGGTAACATAAAAATTTCTATTTTGCAAAGATTTGGCTAAGCAATTTGGTAGTCTGTAATCATTTTTTTTAGTTTTCGATTTCGATAAACGTAATCATGAAACTTTGTGTATTGCATGTGTGTATACCTGACGGTAATCTGTTGAAAGTTTCATTTAAACGAAAGTGTATTATGTCTATGTCTACAAAGCAAGCAGATAAATACATAATATAGAAATACGTAGAACTCCTTAAGATGATAACCATGATGAAACTGCATAGGTAGATGATTTTATTATGTTATGCTACCATCTGCTAATTTCTAAACGATTTTTTCAACTCTGTGATTATAGGCCGCAGATCTTATCCGTTGTTTCAATGCATCCTTACTTCGATCCGGATCAAAACATTGATGATTTCAATTATTTCAACCAGTCTCCATGCAATCGATATAAATTCGAGGATGAACCTCCACCTAACTATGACTCTATTTTCGAATCCATTCAGAAGTCCAAGATGCAACACATAAAATACTAAAAGCTACGTTGTTTACAAAACAAATTATATGTGTCCATTTGATAATTGTACCATGTTACTTGTACATATGGAGTTTTCTTGTAATAAAACATTACATTAAAAGCATAGGTAGTTAGCATATTTGCTATTTAATTGTATAGAAGCAGAAGCAATCTGAACTAATTTATTGAATATTTGTTTTCAATGTATACGACTTTATTTTATACAAATTTAATTTTCTTGTTTTGTTGAGATACATTTACATACTTTTATACAAACATTTGTTTAATTTATGGCCTATGAGTGGGTTATTGCCGAAAGAAATGACCCTGTAAAGCATTGTGGCGATTTAAGACATTATTTGTAAACTTGCAAAATATTTGCTGTCTGAAATTGATTCGAAAAATGTAAATCTGTATGTGACATACTTTATTTTAAGTAGTCGTACATTTTATGTAAGCCAAATTACCACATTTTGGCTATACTTTGTTTTCTTCTAGAGATCTGATTTTTTACACTTAATCTACTTAAATAGAAGAGTAGTAATTTATGAATACTTCCTTTAAATCATTGTATGTAATCCTTCTTAGCTTTGAATGAGAAGGAAAGGAAGTAGCCTGTAAAAATGCATTTACCACAATTTAAAAACCGCAAAGATTATGTAGGTCTTTTGCTCTTGTTTCCTATTGTACACATTTTATAAATAAATGCGTTTAATTCAGCCCTTTGTGTGTGATTGTATGTACTGTACCATTAATTTTGTAATTGTTTACTATTATCAATCTTTAGCAATTAGTCCGTTAACAAACAAAGGTAGGCAAAGATTAGATTTCATAATCCAAACTTCATGCAATATCGATGTGCAAAGGTTTACTTTATTTTCAATGTAATGTATTTGTGCTATCTATCCATCTATAAAACAATAACAAAACAAATCAGTAAATGTATCTGCTCTTTTTACATCGAGTACTAACTTGGTAAAGACTTGCCGATTAGTAAATTGCTTGCAAATTACTATCAAATACATAAACAAGCAAATATTGACGTTATCTGTTTTTGCATGCCACAAATAAAGGATTTACATCCATATACACATGTAACTTAGCTAAAAAGAACTTATCTTATTATAATATTGTTGTATTATGCTCTGGTATACTAAATGTATTTATGAGTCCAGATTGAGATTCAACTCTGATAAATGAATTTAGGTATAGGTATAGTAATTTATTCTATCCATTTCGCTTTGGCAAAAGGAGGTTGTAATTTATGATTTAATGTACATTAAGAAACACACAATAGTTGTTAATGGTTCTTTAAGCGTTTGCTTATCTTATTAATAAACAAAAGTAACGCTGAAGAATCTAAAGGGACTGTGAAACACAATAATTATGTAATGGTATATGTAGTTGGATGAAATTGAATTCAGGGCGAAAGTATATTACTTGCCAGTTTTTTGCGTATTTTCCATTGTTGGCAATTAAGTAGGAATTTGTTATAGGTAGGCAAAAGTAATACGTGAGCGAATAATTTAAATTGTTTACATTAATATTCGATAGTCTTAAAAAAATTCTCGTAGTAGCAATTATAAAATCACGATGCATATGCTAATTACCCTCCTTGTTCTAATTTTCAAGCTTTTTCCCTACGGTTTAACCTCACGAAATAATATCTGAGTAAAACAAAGCAAAAAATCTACTACTTTTCCCAATCTGTCATTTACACTTAGTTGCTACAAGGTGAACATTTAGCGAATTAATATTAGGAGAACATTGTTTAGTTGCTAGAAAAAAGTTGAATTGCCCAATATTTGAAACCGAAGTTAAGATCGTGGACAGGTGTTAATTGCTCTATATGTAAAGATACAGATAGAAGCACAAAGAACATGAAGTTGAGCAGAAGCGTGACTTCAATGTTCATGTGTCGAAAAATAGTTGCGAAAGTCAACGTGGAGCAACAACTTTGTACAATGTACGAACTATGTCTCAGTAATCTCTAACACCAACTAAGAATAAGCGAGTTTGGATTCAATTTGCATCTTATATCAAATCCTTTAATAATCAAGTTAAGGTTAAAGTAGCAGAACCAGATGGACACAACGATTTACTTTGTTTGTATACAAAGAAATCTTAATTTGCTTACATCATAAACATTTGAAAATGAACAGACCTAAACAAAATGTTACAAAAGCGCTTACTCTTGTGTGTCTACTGTTAATACTAATTCCACTTTAAGATATTTACTCACTTAAATTGTCAATTTTCTGGTTTAAACATTCAGATCTCACGTCTCACCTCTTTGTCGTGGTTTCCTTTGCTTTGGTTTTCTGACAGATTATATTTACTGCGTTAAATACAGTTATTTCTTCACTTTGTGCTTTCTGTCACAAAATAATCTCAGTTGAACCAAGACTGAAAGCTTCTTTTACTTTGTGTGAATTAACGTAGTAGTAGAGTAGCTACCCATAGCATGAATTTCTTACGGTGACGAGTACTTCCTTTCTAACTGACTTGAACATTGTCAACTTATACTCTGTAACTCTGTATCTACTTAAATAATTAAACTATGCTTTGTTCTAAAAAATAAATGAAGATAACAATGAAGACACAAATGACAAATTGTATCTAGATTAAAAATCATATTGTCAATAACCGTATGACGATTAAATTACAGTTCACTGTAATAATTATTATTTTCTCAAAATGTGTTAGGTAGCTACCCATATACGTATACAAATCCTACAATTTAGGCAGCTAAGTAATAAACGCAGTGATTTCAATATTAACGAAAATTATGTGTCCATCTCACAAAACGATAGAAACTGATTTTGGGTTGGTGCTGTTTAGTGTGTTTAGTATTGGTCTACGAATCGTAAAATAACTTCCAGACAATCTAAGTCGTAACTTCATAATTGCCATTGAACATTAATTACTAGAGTAGGTACTTATGAGAGATTTCAGGTTTGCGTATAATGATGAATAATAACAAATACATAAAAACGGTTTCAATTTCTCAAGAGTAAAATGGCACTTGCCCAGCTTGGGATTCCGAAAGAATATTTATTGTTTACACATTCAATAGCCCTCTTCAACTCTGACATATTATTTGCTATAAGTCGATTTACCAGCAATAAATAAGCAAAATAAAAACAATTCAGATGGTTTATTTTTAAAATACTAAGATTTTAAAGGGCAGAGTCTTGTTAGAATGTGGTGACATTAGGATGGGCTGACTTTTGACACACTAATTTGTAATTTCTTTTGCAAAACTCCTAACTTGTAAATGGGAAATTTATGCATGACAGTTGTTCGTAATTTACATTATCCAGTTTCTCTGTTTTTTATAAAGTTGAAAGGACTGTTTAAAAAGTCTGAATAGCATTATTGATAGTTTGTCTAATGTTCTACAATAATTGTCTATTGTATTGTAATTGTGTAGCATTGTATTAGATTATTATGACATTAAAGATCAAAGGAATGAATGTTTAGAAAATATTTAAGTTAATTATAGTTGCTCGTTGTCTCACAACCAGCCATGACTCAATTAAACTTGATTTGTTGTTGCGTCAGCCCACTGGTATATTTAACAGCAACCAGTCGTCAGTTTTGTTTGTAATTTCACTCATTTTATTCACAAACATGCAACAACATGCATTTAATGTACAGATTATATACAGCTCTATTATAGCCCTTTTCCTTGCCCTTTACAGTGCAAACGTGCATTTTATGTGGACTAAGGGCTTTGTAGCTATAAAAGAAGAGTTTAGACTTGAGAAAAGAATTAGACCATCAGGAAGGCCTTATTGTGATTCTATGTAGAAGATTTGTAACTTTATCCTTATACCTATTGTACGTAATAGAGTTGAGTCTAATTTTGGTTGAGAATAAGGATAAGATCATGAAATCGACAAAACGAATGTATTTTTAAATTAAGCGAGTCAATGACACAGTGTGAGACAAATCTGTATGATTTACGATATCTTGTAGCATCCTCGTGCATTGGGGACATGTCAATCAAATCAGCTATGCTAAAATGGAGTCTAAAGTGGTATGCTTTTAATGATAATGCAGTTTTGATGCGGGTTGTTGAGATAAGATTGCAAAGCTTGAAGGAAAGGATGAAGGAAATTGTGTATGAGGAAGAGAAGCGTTAATATCTAAAATCAACAATCCTACTATCTCAGTTTTATTTAGGTATACCGTTACTTTTTTGTAGATTACTTCTTCAGAGTAAACAATGGAACCGTTTTAGTCATAAATAATATTGCCAATGCTTTGCATTAGTAAACAGTTTTGAAATTCTAGCTCACAGTTCATGGTTAAAACTAAATCATGTGACCTTTCGTGTAAAACGCTTCAGTTTGCTTTCCCAAAACGAAATTGACTTGTTGTTTTGCATGTGGCAATGACATTCCAAATAATGCGCACTGAATTGGTACCCCTAATAAAAGAAGCAACTGACAATAGTGACAATGCTACCACTTTTGCGGATCAGTGAACTCTCATTTAAAACCATCATCAAAGTTTTATTATTATACATTGCAGTTACAAATTTACAATGCTTTTGCTAAATATCACTAATCCATTTACTAATACATACTATTATTCTTTACAACAATTAGTAGAGATAGATTGGAAGATAATTCCCTAAATAATTTAGTTTTATAATATCTACATAAAAAATTCAAATGCGAAAATTGCAAAAATTGTTTTCAAGAATGGATTCATTTAACCTAAGAATTTTTTTAAATGTAACTGCAAATGAAATTGATGCTTTATTATTGTGGAGGTAAGTCGGAGCATTTATCCAGTAAGATGCTTGAAAAGATTGGCTTTCGCAAATTGCAGAATAATCAAATCATGGTTGTATGCGTTATTAAGCTTCTCAATCGTAGAGTGTAATAAACCTTTTGGTAAATCGCAGTCAGTGTACAATATTTGGAAAGATTTTGATTCAAGTTTTCACAGAGCCAATTTTTTGAACTATTTGCGTTGTCAAATGGTAGGGATATTTCGTACGGCCTATCATGATATTAATAGTATGTCAAATGTGTGCAGCTTCGTATGAAATACCCTGTAAGTATCTACATTGTATTTGTGTATTCATGTCATGTCATACTGCTGACTGCACTCGCGACTTGCATATAACACCGCATGACATGACATGACTATGCGTTTTTTGAAGTAGCAAAGTATTCAGACTTTTAATAAAATGTAGGATTTAATTGGATTGTAAGCTACTTAAATGCACTTCTACAAAGAGTAAACTATCTCACATCTAATTAAATACTAAAATGTGATGAACCCATTTAAAAGTAAGTTATGCACTCTCACGGTTGAAATGCAGGTTAATTATTAAACTGAATATATTAGCATGTGCATGATAAATGTTTAATTTCATATTTTGCACTTCCAATTCTATTATTGTTTGAAAATCACGAAGGATTTTAATCAGTTTACATTCTCTTTTGTTTACATTTCTGAAGTAAATAAGTAGGACTGATGCGATAGGATGGCATGAATGGACGAACTAATTATCTACGAAAAAATGTTATCCTGTGATGTATATTTCGTAATCTAAATCTCAAGTATATATACTCACGTGTAGCGTGTACGTACCAATCCGCTCAAATGTAAACATCAGGAAGTTTAGGAGGAAATGAGAGTCTAGAAGTTTTAAGAGCGTTATCATTAGAAATAGAGTATGATAAAGCCACAAGTGCCGCAAGACACAAGGAAAACACGACAGAAAAAAGAATATGATTCATGTACATTCACACAGATCACTATTTACAAAGAAGGTGAAACTCAAACCAGAGTTTTATATCTGTACAATGATATACCAGTAGCAATATTATTATTAGAGTCATTACTACTCAAGTGGTAGCAGCATACATCTGTTTAGTCCTTAGCACACGATATTAAAGTTATAAGAAAGTATCTCACTAGGTTAATGCCAAGTTTCGACTCAGTGTTAATACTCATCACGCATCTATCAACTGTAAATCATATTTTATGCTATAACAATACAAATAAAACTTGCACTATTATAATCACATGTGCTAAGGATAACATAAGAAAATGCATGTAGCTACACATAATTAAATATCTACGTGCTCTATACTAAAATGAAAGGTAAATAGAGAACGTTATATTTGTATGCCCAACTTTTGAGTTGAGGTGAATAATTCAGTATACTAAATAGTAAACACTTTGTTGTGTATTATATACTATACTATACTACTGTCCTATTACAATATACTGACAATAGTTGAGTAGTACCCTTAATTGCTACATACAATTCTCAAAGAGCCTTTCCTTTTGCGCAACACATACTTTACTATGGAGTTTGCTAACCTTAACTTTACTGTACTTTAACAAGTAACTATAGACTCATTGCATGCTTTACAAATTAAATAGTTAAAAATATTATCATTAACATTTGAAATACACATCCAGGATTCCCGATTCTGTATGACGACTATGTTTACGAATAACATCTCAGTAAACGGATAAACAACGAATCTGCCAAATTAGTAACGAAAATATTTATATACAGTAAAAATATAATTGTACGGTAGTGATACGTGAAAATTCATAGCTAACCCCAACAAACAATGCGATAATACGAACAGGACACTGAGGTTGAAAAGCACAGAGCATTTATTGAGAGTATATTTAAAGCTGAACGTTTTGAAGTGGCATGTGCGAATTATTCGTACTAGTGATGCGAAAGAGGAGACAGGGAGAATTTTATGTGGACGAGTAGAATTTCTGTAAGAGCACACTTATCGTGTATTTTCTTAGGTAGAAAAGTACATGGTTTATGCGTGTAGGTATACAGAAAAGAGATAGGACATGGCATGCAATGGAAAATGATGACATGGGATAAGAAGCATTGGCACAAGGCAAGGGAATGGAGATATATAGAGAGCTTAGTCGAATTCGTAAGAGAAGCCAAGCACATTCTGAACAACTGAAGTACTTACTCACCTATAGAGTAGTTGGATGGAGAAGAGAATGGATTGACATGACACAGTAAAGCAAATAAGTGTGTAAGTAAGTCCATAGTTGAATCGTTTCGTTTCCTACAAGAAGAGATAGCAATTCAGATAGGATTACAATAGAATAAGAAAAAGAGATACACATGGGAATTATGCATTTTCCAACAGAGAGATAGAATAACTCTGAACATTCACCACTCATTTACTCATTTCTGAGCTGATTGTGAGAGCTTGAAGAGTTATTACTTACTACATTAGACGCAGAGCTCTAGCTCTCAGGTGTGTACTGTACGAAAGACATAGACACATTTCACGTTTCACCAATATTTTCAATTGAGTTGAGAATTTTTTTTTGCCTTGTGTTTAATTGAAGATGTGAATATTGGCTCTTCTCCTCTCCTTTTTTCGACAGTTTTTTCGGAGAAAATGGAATTCGAAGAATTTAGACATAAATACAAATCCTATTCTTGTAGGACATGCAATTGGTGATTTCCTGTCATAGTCAATTCAATTATGTCAAGTGGGTAAAACGAAAGGAAACCACTTTTTCTATTGTGCGCATTGATATGGTTCTGCAACAAGAGATTCTCATTTGAATCCCCATTACTACCATTGTCATTGTCATGTCAAGTGGAATTCTACTATCTGTTATGGTTATTTTTAGACGAGAGAGTGAATTGAATAATTTTTTGACTTGAGTTAATTTCAACTCAACGCATTATTTTCGTTTTTTGTAGTCAATTCAAGATTTCAGTGAAAAAGTGACAGTGCCATGAATGAAGCCTTTGAGAATCTCATTCTGGCTTTTTGTGGGCTGGTGTTGGCATTCGCATTACTCTTTGCCGGCTGCTGGTGCCTTGTCAGTTGTTCCTTCTTTTGTATTAAATTCATTTACAGAAGAACTGTACCGTTGAATACGATGATCTCCGTTGTGTCTCTAACCTCGGAGAGTGAATCTGCCAGCGATTTAGAGTAAGTCCCTTCTTTTTTACTCAACTTTCTCATTGTCAACTGCAGGAGGAACAATTGTACCTACTTAAATTATCCTACAAAAATTATCTCCTTTTCTTCGATTTCATTTGTTCACGACGACCCTATAAATGCTCCACACGAAAATAGTTATGAGTGCATTCTTTTATTATTACTGCTATCTGTCTTTGTCACATTATGTCTTGTTTTTATCTCTTCACTTTTCATTTTCATTTTTAACGATTATAGAATAGCTTTAGGTTAACTTTTCTTTTGTCATAGATTAATGTTAATAGCTAGGTACCTTTTACTTACATCTGTAATGAGCACTGTTTTCATTCAGAAGATTCGAAATCGTTAGAGTTGAATTGACGTCTCAATGTCTACCTGTACACATGCATTTGTCTTCTGTTACTTAGATCTCAAGTCTACTCGCAAAATGGTTATTTGGACTCTGTGGACATTGCCTCAGCCGTTGGTGGCCAAACCGGAATTTCTCGATCAAATGGGTCACGCCTTCCAAAAGCGAAAGCTCCATTAGATACTCCGCCGTCTTATGACTGTCCTCCGACCTACGAGTCATTATTCCCAACGTCAACTACTACTGAAAAGTGAAATATACATTTACACGTTTTCCACACTTTGTTATTTATGCTAATTCTTTTATTTTCTATTCCGAAGGCGCAGAGAAACTATGTAAGGAATATGCAATGCTTTTTTACAATTAACGTTTACCTTCTTAATTTTATTCTGGTGATACAACTCACACTTCGGAACAAAAATGTTTCAACCTAACTGTGATGTATTCTGAATTACTAAATAAATGTAAGAGTCACAAGAACTCACAACTCACGGAAAATAATAGCCATGTTTTTAAGAACTAGGATTTTCAACGTTTTAATACAAGAAAGTAAAGCAGGTTAGCTCAGGCAAATAATTAGGCAATAAAATACAAAATCTATTTTTCTGTATACAGCAACTAGTAGAGTTATAAAGGGTCTTAATCCTTTCTAAGATATCATAATCGCCCAATTTGATCATCTTGGCAATTTCGATTGACAGATTAAGAAAATCTCGTCATATTGATCAAAGATTTTAAAAACACTAATAAACCTTATACAGTTCCAAAATAGTAGTACAACTATATTTAAAAGAATAATTGTGTCGAAATGAATCACAGAACGCTAATAGAGCTATTAAAATGTATTTATCAACGGTCGACCACAGAAGTAGTGTAGTAAAAGTGTTACACAACCTAGAAAAATTCGTATCAAAGTAGGAAAATGAAAAGTTAGGTATTACGCCAACGCGGTTTTGCGTAACAAATACTGGTTACAATAATCAGATAGCTTTGCTAAACATTTTTTGTAGAGTTTATGTAAATTGTTGTAGTTTAGAATGCCATTTACACCAGGAAGATGTTTTAATTTATCAATAAGAATGCCAGAGTGGTTTTTGCATATTTATGTAGAAGAGAAACGCAAAGAATGACAGTGTAGTGTTATTTATTACGCCATTTCTTACGAATGTATACTTAAATAGACGAGATAAGTCGCGCTAAGTGAATACTTGTTATCTGACGCGACAAGAAATCAGAACAATGCTAAATTTAAAACATTGTTATTGTGCACTATATAAGAAAAAAGGTTATTTCTACGAGACAAAGCAGTTAATTGTTAGCTCCTAATGTAAACGATGATATCTAGAATACATTATTTTTACAAAAAAACCTACAGAGTTAGATAATAGGTAGAAAATTGCAAAAATCGCTAAAAGATTTTAAAGAAAATTGCAAAAATCGCTAAAAGATTGTAAGAAAATTGCTTAGGTATGTCTATGTTTGTTTAAACTGTCAAAATGTTGTCAATATTTTTTTGTTTATGATCTATGTATGCACATGAGTATATATTTACAAAACATTATTATGTAGCTTAGTATATGTTTCATTCAGATGCACATTGCACATTTGTACACGTAAGTGTGCAATAGATAAAGTGCAGTATGTGTATCCAAGTAGTAGCATTATGCCAAATCCAACTCTGTTGAGCAACAACCTCGTCTAGTGACTATCTATCTGTTTTCTGTGTCAGTAGGTTGGCCTTTCTTAATGCTACATGAACAGAACACTTCCACGCAGTGAAACCAGACCAGACGAAAATTAATGTAATATTTTACATGAGCATTTGTGGTAGCTTGAAGTATCTTCTGTTATCGTTATACCATTTATGGAATGATACTGATACATATAATATTTATCATAAAATAGCCATTACTATTAAGAACTTATTATTTGTATTCCTGTATTTCAGTATTTATGATTTCTATAGCCAGGGAGTAAATAGTTGGATTAAAATCAAGAGTTTTATTGTCCACCTAAGTAGGCAATGCCGTTAACACCTACAACGTACTTTGTAATTTGCTAAGTCAATCCATCAATTATCGTTTCATATTTATCTACGAGAGGAAAACAGGATACTAAGCATTTGCGAAGAGAGTGCTAAGTGTGTGTATGAAAATAGCTATAATACTATACCGGTATAATAATATTATAATCTTTAGACACAGTTGTACGTAATTAGGTTATGAAGTTTCCATTGTTTTGTACCTGTTGAAACGTAAAATCAAAGGTTATGATTATATATGTAAAACCTATAAAAGTCTGAAAAATAAAAGTCAACAATGAAATAACCACCTACTCGTGCTAAAGATAAGATTCTACTTCCTTCCTATAAAAATATTTCAATGTGTAGCGATAGCCTCGGTGAGCATTCTAGATAATATTGCAAAAGTCTGTTTATAAACGAAGGTTTGCCCCAAAATACTTTAAGCCAACAGCTTCATGCAGTTGTGTCAAGAACGAAACTGTATTTCCTCGTACGAAATATCCTTAGCATATTTTAACTAACCTTATCATCTGTTCTCCTAAAAATTACAATTTTAACCTTAAGCTACAAAGATGCATTGGGAAATCGAAAGATTTACACAATAGTTAAAGCTATCAACTCTCTGTTCAGTAACCCGTAGAATCTATATAAATCATAATCCATAACGGTGAGCAGAGCATGCTTCTCATTAAAATTATTTAAGCATAATTTGATATTTGATATGGGAAACTTTACATAGGCATTATTATAAATGTACTACAATGATAAGGCAATGCACGAAAAACCTCCAAACCCATTTTCACATAATTAAAGTGCTTTTAGCAGACTTTAAGCAGGTATTTCCATGCATTGTTTGCAAAAATTTTCCTCCAGTAACGTCAAGTTCAACCTATATCCAAATTCCATATAAGTAAATCCTTTGTAGGTACATTAACTTTAGAAATTCTGCGAAGGAAATAGAACCAACATACTTAACAATAGTTCCAGTGAGTTGTTAACGCTTCGTTTTTCTGCCAATATACGGATACTCGGATAATACACAATTACCCAATTATACAATTAAGACTTTTGAACTTATGACGACATAAATTTAAGAAAATGCTCATGTTTTAATTAGATATTGTCAAGAATGAGGAAAACAGTTCGTTTTAATTAAGGAGATAAGGAACACCTGGAATTCCTATTATTGTTGCTCTACTAGATTGCTCAAGATAGCTATAATTCTACTAATAACAATATAGCGCATATAATATGTAGCAAGTGCCATTATAATTCATGCTAGAGACGACTTTACTTGCTACTAATACACCTCATTAAAAATGATGTGCACATTTATTCACTCCATGTTTACGAGGTCATCTAAAACTAGAAAAAGTGGAACTGAAAAAGCGTTTTGCAGTTCCAAATGATCTGCAGTCATCATTCTTGCGAAACTACATGTCCTATTGTCAATGGTTAAAAAAAGCAAGTCGAAATATTTTAATAATTAATTCCAGATCGACAGACTTATATTTATCTGGAACGTTAGGTAACTACTGTGAAAGGTAACACCAGAATTCATCCTAAGCCTGAATTCATCCCGAGCCTAATTTCATCTGCAAACCTCCTTATAAAAATTAAAGGCAAAAAATTTTTGTTTACCACTAAGTCGATAAATTGAACGATGTAGTAGAAATGGGTGGTAGTGGTGCCAAAATATTAGTACCTATATTTAATTATGCGCTTTGTAAGACAAGATGTTTATAAAGTTTAGTTTTAAAAAATTTAGTTAGGTCCATTTAACCCACATCCACATATACTACCTATGTATTTCTAGTATAGTACTATACTCAATTCAATGGTATTTATTATTATGTAATATCTGAAACTGATCATTACCTATAAAAAACATGTAAACCTCATGTGATGTATCTGGATCTGGGGTAGGAATAAAACCAGAACGATTCTTAAGAACCTGTAAAATGTAATGGTGTTCCAGAGACGTGCAATTGTTGTAAACGAAGTATCCCATGAAGAGTTATATAATAATGAGTATGAAACAAACATCTTTAAAAATACGTATTTAATAGGAGTGTATTATATCACAGCTTTTTAAATCCCAGACTGGCTTTCCTACAATTAGGTACCTTTATTTTTGTACCATATACAGTCTATGAAAGCATTGTGTAGGTATGCCGTATATGCCCAATAACTTCACCTTTGCCCTACACCGCAGCCGGGCCTCAACTCTCACTCAACCACTGTGAGATAAATATTGTGCACGTCACCACCAAGTTTTTATATCTGTATAAGCGTGCATTTCTGGGGAATATTTACTCTATTTGAAGGTTTTAAGTAAAAAGAACTGCAACAAATATCTGCTTTTATGAGTCCTGTATAATAAAACACGTTTCGTGGGATTTTTAATTAATAGAATGATTTAATCCCACAGAATACCCTAGAATACTGCTCTATATTGCCACTAAAGAGACTTTACAATTTATGCATGTCACTTTTTACTTAGGTACCTAGCTATGTGTCCCGTATTCACTTGTCTTTTTAGTATTCATTTTTACATGCGTCTTTTACTTCAGTATAAATTATCCCACAATAATCCACAAGTAATAGGTAGGTACTGTTACTGTTAGATGTTATGATGTGATGACGATAATTTCATTCAATCTATTTTGTACCTGCTGCACGCAATCTTTAATGGTGTAAACCCTGCTCTGGTATTCAAGGTAGATGTCATGGTATGAAAACTTGCTAATATAAATTGATTGCCTGCACGTTTCGCTTATCACTAACTAATAAGCATAAAAATGATTATAAATTTTTAATCCCCCTGGGTAGCGATTCAATGAAAGATAAATACACTTTCCGACGTGGCATTCCAGGGAAGCTTTACTTTTTGAGTAGTTACTAACCTTATTTTATAAACCGTCATGAAAAATAAAAAATAGCAAGCCACAGTAGCTAATAAACAATACTCAAAGAGAGCAGTTGGTTCTGACTGCTTGCTATCACCGTTGAAATTACATCATTAGCAGAGTTTCCAACAATATTTAAGTTTCTTATTCCGCAATTATCAAATTGTTCCCATATTTTCTTGTTAACAATTTAAATGAGTTTTTTAGAATCAGTTGAGAGAAATTGTTGAAAAAACAGACAGCTATGTAGTGTTACGCATGGTTAGTGCGTCTCAATTAATCCCTGCATATAATTAATAGGATTTACCTATTTATCGAACATTTTCTATGCTAAGCATTCGTCATTATTGCTCATGATTCAAGTACATATTATATTGTTGTGTATAGCAATTTGCATCATTACAATCATTAATGCTGAGAACATCATTTATCTCATCCGCAGTTTCGCGAGTGAGAGTTAACGAGCAAGTTTTCTTATATCAATAACAAAATCGCGTTTCTCAAATGGAAAAAACTTGTCCAGATAGTCCAGCAGAGTAGAAAATACACACTTTTGTTCCACAAACGCTTTGTTAAATTGTAGGTAGTGAGAATGGTCATGCCAAAAGTCAAGATCGAAAAGGCAATTGGAAATACTGTATGTCTTGCCGAGATTGCTCCTTAAAAAACCGCTGTTAAAGCTTTAATACCGTTGCCTTCATGGTGTCTCACATTTAAGGAATCGTAACTGCAGTTAATTACACTAATCTAAGTTATTACTACTACATACAGACGTTTCATATGTGGCCGATTGTTTTGGTTGATAATAAGATGGGCATTCGTCGTTTATAAATTCCTTGATGGTAGATATTTTTAACCTAGTTGTTTTCTGTTTGAGTTTGTTAACAATTTTTGTTACAGCAGCTATTCTCTTCTGTGATAATTTTGTCGTTTCCCAACACCATCATCGCTGCAACACTGGGCTGTAAGTTAATGGTTACAAAAAATCTATATTATAATGTATGAAAGACTGTAATCAAATAAGTAAATCTTTGTTATTTTTTGATCTATCCAGAATGCAGGATCCCAGCCACGAGCAGAATGAGGAAAACGCTTCTAGCGGATTTCCCCAACGGGATTTTCTTCACTTACAATTACAAATAAACAACCTCTATGATGAAATGAACCAGTTTATAGAGCAACATGACTTGCCTCCTAGCTACTCCAAAATTATGGACGAAGAAGATACTTTGGTCGAACCACCATCGTATCAATCGCTGTTTAATGAGTAGCATGTCATTTTGTATGTAAATATTTGTAGGTGTTATAACTTGCAAAATTAGCTATTCAATTAAATAAAACTTGTGTAATAATAACAAATTATAATTAAAACATTAGTCTAAGCTAAACTCACAGAAAATCTCAAAAATGTAATAAAAACTAGACAAAATGTAATTTTAAGGTTCATCAGTGTCTAATTATATTTGCCAGAACACTTAAATATCAAGAGAGTCAACCTATTAAATCATACAAATCGTTCAGACACATGTAAATGTGAATTTCACGAGTCATATTTTATTGTTTGTCACAAGGATTTACATAAAGTGCCATCCTAAACACGTCATGTTGTCGTTAAATAATTGTTAAGTAGAAAATATGGAAAGAGTTGTAAATATTTAATGATGGGACATATGGAAGTTAGAAAATACTTGACAAGGTAAAGTCTATAATCAAAGAAATGGTGAACTGGATGTGACATTTAGGTGTGACTCTACTTTAAATAATATATTACGGTCGTATGTATGTAGTAATCGATATATTTGTATTGAATGTTGGATCCCTGATATTATTTTATATGAGCTGATCTGATGTACAAGTGTATGTACAGTTGGTTGTTCTGTAAGTGAAGGCGAGTCTGGTGTCCACGGTAGGTGTGTTAAAACGATTGTAATATTCTTAAAACACTATTCAAACATTTACTTAAAATGTGTGCGCAAGTTTGCCTTAATCTAGTTGACAGTGCACTATCTACGTAGTATCAAATACAGAATCGATAAGAAAACATCGAGTATATAATGAATAGTTATCCTTTTCAATTATCCTTTTAATTTGTATGGATTTTTTTTTTCTTAGACGTATTATATACTAACTTTCAAAGTTATTCTTATAATAATATCTTTAGTTATGGAAAACTTACAACCTCACTGAATAATTAATGAATTTTAACGAAATATTTGTCTACGGATTAATCCTAATTCTCTTCTTAAGCATCATTCTTATCACAGGCTATCTATGCATCAACTGTTGGGATCATGTTAAAATGTAAGCTGACTTTATTAATTGTAATTGTAACAAGGTTGGTTTACAACTCAAATGTTTGTATTACATTTTTTGGTAATTTCAATTAGGGTTGTTAACGAAGCAGGACCTTGGCCTGCATCATTAGATGGTCAATCTGGAAGATCGGCTACGTCAAATACCAGCCGTCTCTCTTCGGAAATGCAAATCACACTTTCCGCAATTCCAAGCTCAATTCGACCAGAATCCGACCCAGAATTGTTCTATGATTTGCCACCTTCGTATGAATCGCTGTTTGGTTCCAGTACAATAATTCCAAATAACTTGCGAAAATCCTCCGTGAATGAATGATATCATTCAATATTATATCATTACTTGCAAAATGATTTTAAAGGATATACTTTATACATATTAACTCATTTTATTTATTTATTATATTCACTTGTACAAAAGTTATAAATAATTAGTGCATAGTTTATTAGATTTTATCTTACATTTAGATAGATAGCCTTTATAAGGCCCTTAATGAAAACTTAAGGGGCTATCTGAGTTTGCATGAGATTAATTAACAATGGATGAATGTGCTGTAGTGCTGTGTGTGCCTGTGTGTGGGTGCAATAGTATTTTAGTATGGCAAAACTATTGTAAATGGTAAGAATGTTATTTGTTTTTCTACAAATTAAAATTCTTCTGCCATTGCTTTAGGAAAACGGAAATGAGAAAATGTAATAATTAATTAATCAGGTAGTAGTTACAGCTTTTTGTATTCCACAACAAGTTGAGGCTCTAAATAATTGTCCGAATCATATCGTTGAGTTTTAATTTAATTTCTTTCGAATAAATAAGTCAATATACTAGGGAAAAGGAATGGGATGTAGTAAAAATAATAATTATCATATCTTACATTAAAATTAGATACGGAATGAATTTTTGATTAATTCGGAGGTACACATCTCGTCTCGTCTGACGTCAAGCAATTCAGATATCTCAAAATGTCAACATTTTAGCATCTTTATTCTTTTGTGGTGGAATTTGTTTGAACTGAGCCTGAGCCCAAACTCCGTGATGCAGGATTAAATTTGCTTCCACCGCTTGCAACTGCCAATCCCCAATCTGAACCAATTTCTGCTCGTGACGGAGGAGCTCCCGTCAATTTGGAACCACCAGCCATACCTGCAGGACGTTCCGCTCTTTCATTATAGTTTACTGCTGAATTTGGATTGCTTATACTTCGGCTTCCTTCCATATCTTGCGGTAACCCATTGATCTGAAATAATTTTAAAACTCCAATTAATGCCATGCTTCATGGGAGAAATATTGAAAAAATGCAAAAATTAATGAGCTAGTCGCAGATATGCATTTGTTAGAAGAATTAGAATGTATTCTGTACTAACAAAAATGACAAAAGCAAAAGCCAGGATTAATAATTGTTTAAACATGTTTATTATAATTTTATCTGTTTGCAAGAACAAGACACAGCAAGTGAAACTGACTTCACACTTAGTTCTATATATATATATCTGAAAATTGAAAAAAATGCCGTAGTTTGGGGAAAACAACGTTTCATCAAGAGAAATCATTTATATACTAATGCCATTCTAATTTGTCCATGACTTTAATAAGGTTATTGTTCGTAAGGATGAAAATTGTGAAATCGCAATTATTATTTATTCGCTGTGCCTTGCCTATTGTTAGTAGTGTTGACGTTGACGCAGAAGAATTCAATAAAATCAGCGTAAATTCAAAATTATGGTTGTATTATGAATTTTTATTGTCGCTTTTATTATTGTTGCATCAATAATTATGACATCTATTTATTGCCAATAGAAAATTATTTGAATTCCTTGATCGCATGCCCATCCAATCAGGAAATATTTTCTTTGTGTAAATGCTAAAAAAGCGACAACGGAGTATTTCTCAAGCTTATGTTTTCTTTAGACTGCCGACTGATAATCCATTAGCCGTGACAATGAAATCCTAATGCGTTCACTTCTTAAACTTCTGATCCTGTTTCTATATGATGTGATAATGGCATTAGTATGCTCGAGTAGACATAATGACCTGATACACTTACACAAGTGGAGCACAATAATGTACCTAGCTATTTTAAACAGAGAAATGTCACTACTCGTGTATATCAGTAAAATATATTGCCGTAAGTATTGAACGGAAACTGTAAAAATATGACAGATCTGTAAGAACCTTTAGACTGCGGTGCTTTGGCAAAATACCTACCTAGATATAATCATAAAGCTTCCATACTTAATTAAGTAGAGACCTTGACGATTGAGAAACTGGCAAGGAATAATGAGGTTTTCGGCTCATCCATCCAACTCGGCTAATAAAGGATGAAAAGACGTAAATGTCAAGTGATTCATTCTGAACGTGACGGAAATATCATAAGACCAAAAGATCAATCATGATAAGTAACAGCATTCAACGGCTACACCGTTCTCTGCACTCTACCATGCATTTAAAGTCTTTAGATATGAATATTTGCACAAGAAGAACCAGGCGATTTGAGAGGTGCATGTGCAATGCAAGTGCACAGCTAATCTTCTCGTACCTGTACCTCAGAGTTATGATACATTATTTAGCAAATGCTAAGTCAACTATGACAAAAGATAAATAACCCATTGAAAAAATGGCTAAAAACAGTAGCGCTAATGGCAGAATATGATTTAATGACTGAAAAACAAAATACGATAAATAGTAAAAAATGAAAACATTGAAAACAATTGGAATTTTTTGAAAAAAATGTGTAGCTAATTAGTGACGCGCATGAATGGACTAACAGGATACCCCCTATTCTTATCTACTACCTAATACTATGACGTGGGGTTATCCGACTGACCCCATTTCCTCTGTGAAGGACTCAAGAACACAGGCCTTTGAATGAAATAATATCAAACCAATCAGGAGCAATGTTACTTTTGCAGACATACAGACAGACAGGGTATCCCTATAAAGTAGCTCCCGCCACTTAATAATGCACTCACAGTTTACCCTTTCACACTGTAAGCATAATTGACCTAACTGTCTACGTGTCAGACATTATCTGCACTATTTTCTGTGCTTAAACAAATTGGAAGTTTGTTATCCGTGTATATTTTTGTTAGCCCCATGTTCTGTGTACATATGTTAACTTTCAGAGAAATATTCGGGGTTTAAAAATATTCCAGCTCGTTTGCAGCATTGTTAGCTAATTCGAATGTATGCAGTTTCTACAAAGTGCATGAGCAATGCCGATAATGCACACTGTACTTACTGCACTCATGTAAATGTACATCAGCAAAGCCCACACTTGAAAAGTGCATAGTTAGCACTTCATCAACTACCCGAACCTAAACTGCACATCTGTCGAGTTATGACATGAATATACCTTTGCATATATGGGATGGCACTTATTATCAGTAAATATGCAAAATGAGAGCAGAAGGACTGACATCAGTCGTATCTAAAGGATTATTTTTAGGCCCATTTTTACAAAATTCTCAATGCCGCACCCAGCAGTGGAAAATTTTTACTTGCATCACTTAGTTTTACTCTAACTCCCCGAAACGATACATTGAAGCACTTTGAATACAGATTTAGGTAAATTTTTAAAATTCTTTCATGTGCTAGCAGTATCAGTAGTGTCTTTTATAAATAAGTTAAATTAAGTGACATTCCGCGGCGACACAAACTGCTTTCTGCGGAAATCCGCTACAATACTTACTCAATGAAAGCTAGAGCAGGATTGTTCTTAAATATTACAATACTAGACTTTTGACCCCTGCTACGCAGGGCAAGGGAATTTTAAAAATTTTGAAAAAATTTCAAAAAAATATTCAAAAAAACATATTTTCA
>JABASI010001014.1:0-29212 GCA_019776505.1 Tomocerus nigrus
CCATTCAAACATTCGCTCCAACCACTCTCACTCACCTACTCACTATTTAGGTAGTGCACATATATACTTGTTCCACGCTCAATTTATCTACTCAGTGACAGGTCAAAGGTTACGGAATGACCTCATATTTCAATGACGTCCTTGTATTGACCCCAAGAATATACACAGCAAGTTTCAACATTTTTTCTCTATTCATTCTTGAGTTATGACGCGACAAAAGTTATGATACACTCATTCACTTACTCACTGCCTCACTGCCACAAGACAGACAAAAAAGATCTATGACTGCGCTTCGCTACGTAATAATGTAGTAGGTTTTCATTTCGGAATAATAGGGGTATTTCATACTTACCATATTTATTGCTGCATTTTGAAACAACTCACAATACTCATCTGAACTGAACTCATTTACAATAAAATTATATAATATTTACCACGAACGTAAATATACACCGATACCGTTATTATTAGATCTTAACTTAACAGATATATCCGTACAATCACCCGAAGCTTCAAATTTTTTGATATTTTAACAGTCAAAACCATAGCTTCGTATATGAATTATTGAAATGCGTATACGAAGTAAAAAAAACGAAGTATTTACTTCGAATACGGAGTATTCGAACGGAGAACGAAGTATATACTTCGTTTACGGGGCCCTCGTATACGAAGTATGTACTTCGTATATGCAGCATTACTTCGTATATGAAGTAGAAAAGGCGTATACGAAGTAATTCATATACGAAGCGTAGCGTAATGCGCCGTATACGACGTTTCGACAGTAGTAAACAGCGAATGAAGGTAAACCCGACAGGGATCAAATCTGGCTGATGCATGCCAGATAATAATATCATCAGGGTGCTGTAGTAATTGGACTCGTATGTAGGGATGCAGATAACAAGAATTCATTCAATCAGCAGTTATTAGTTATGTTGAAACAGTTTTAGTTCAATTACTTCAACAATTTTTATATTGAATGCATTTCTGTATATACGTCGAATTAATTCCATATAGGTATATTATTACACAAAAACTAAAACACCTACTTTAAAAGATTTTGACATATTCCCTAGAAATTAGAGCTGCCACGAAACTAGCTGGAGTAAATTAGAATTTTCCAACAATTCGTTGTACATTAGCCATTTCTCAAAATCATTTAACTAAATTGAACATATTCGTCGTAATGAATAATTTTCTCAAAATGCTTTGATACTTGAACAAATCGCTTACACTTAGCGTGATAAACGCTCTCGAGATTTTAATTATTAATTTTTTAATGTACCATAAAATATTTATTTTGTTTATATTTACTGAAACAAGCGATTGTTTACTAAAACCCACGAATATTTGCTGAAATTCGCGAATATTTATGAAACACGCGAATATTTATGAAACACGCGAATATTTATGAAACACGCGAATATTTACTAAAACTCGCGAATATTTACCAAAACTCGCAAATTGGTACTAAAACTCGCGAATATTTACTAAAACTCGCGAATGTTTACTGAAACACGCGAATATTTACTAAAACACGCAAATATTTGCTGAAACTCGCGAATATTTACTAAAACACGCGAATATTTGCTGAAACTCGCGAATATTTACTAAAACTCGCGAATGTTCACTACAACTCGCAAATGTTTACTAAAACACGCGAACATTTACTAAAATTCGCGAATATTTGCTGAAACACGCGAATATTTACTGAAACAAGCGAATATTTACTGAAACTCGCCAATATGTACTGAACACTGAAGGACGCCAATATTTACTGACACACATGAGACATCGCTGAGATTAGGTAAACAAACTTTCTCTATCAACGCTAAAATGTTCGATTATACCAAAATATCGGAATGCTTAGCAGGGTTTCCTGACTTGGACCGAGTGTTCGAACAATTGCGGATATTCTCGGATGTATCATAATAGTTACCAAAATGCTCGGGTATTGATTAAATAGTGCAAGCAGTTCCTGAAATACAAGATCAATTCATAAAACAGTCCTACATTTGCTATGTTTTTGCACTACTTGCCTAAATGGTTAATTAATCAAAACATGTTTCCATATACCCCCTGGAAAATCCTATACCGTTCGCTGTTGTCGGGTGCATGGCATTTCTGGCTTTGTGCCAGAGCCACAACCTCCACCTCGCATGCGAAGTATTAGGCTTCGTTTACGAATTACGTCGTAAACGAAGCTTACATAAAGCTACGACTTAAAAGCTTAAATACGACTCCCATACTTCGGTTTTCGGGCTGGAATAAGTCGTATACGAAGTATACTTCGTATACGACTATTTTTTTTTGAAATTTTGAACTTTTTTTCGACTTTTCTAACCAACAGAGTCCTGGACAAAATTACTGGAGTGTTAATCAAATTAAAATTTTCTGCTTCTAAAAAAACTGAATTCTTTTGGAAATGGCAAATTTCGGCTTCGCTCGTATACGCAACGTCCCACTTCGTATACGGCGTACGTAATTCATATACGAAGTCAGAAGCGATGTATGCGGAGTACTTCGTATGCAAATTATTTGAAGCTATGATTTTGACTGTTTAAAGGAAAGGGCTTCTGGAAAGGTATCCGTATGACTGGTTATTATTGATAAGAAGGTCTAGCCTACGACTTAGGTCCTACGGCAATAGTCAATAGGTCCTGCAATTTCTTCTATGAAAAATTCTAAAATTGCACAATTTTGAGTATTGGGAAAATGAAATGTACCAATTTTTAAGTAAACACTTTTATATAGGTACATGGAATTAATGAACTTGAGTCAATTTTTTTGTAGAGTGTACTTTGGAAAAATGAAAAATAATAAAATACATTTTGAGTTTTTATTATTTTAAGGCCCCGAAAACGTGCGTGCAATTTGCACTCTTTATAGTTCACCCGTAGGGCGTGAGTGAACTACTAAATTTTCGCATAAATGACTATGGTGACAATAGATCACCCTGTCAAACTAATTCGAGATGTATGGTTTGTGTTTACTATACGTGTACTCTTTTCTTTTTATTTAAAGACCGAAGAACAGACCGTTAGGATTCGCTGGGACATCAAGTATTTCAACACTATTCTTCTCAACAAACAGCTCATTAATGTGGAGTCCCCGGAGTATGTTTCGGGCGAGGGCGAGGATAGGCTGCATTGGTAGATCATTTTAATTTTTCAAAAATTAAACCATTTTTCAATTATTATTTGAAGAAGATGTTCATTTATTTAATGACTTTCTCTATCACTATAAAATACATTAATTGATTTTTAAAATAGCTTGAAAACATTTAAATATAAAAAAGAAGTTTAAAGAAAATTAAATGAATTCGTATTGTACCTACACATATGTCTGCAGTGCACGGACGTGAAATTATAAACTACTTTTCACATTGTATTGATTTAACTTTCAGGCGTTTAAGCTTCAGGTTGGGTTGTAGCAGTAGGATTGAACCGGGTAATATTATGTTTGACCATTACACTTTAGTTTTACAATTGATGAACCCTTCTGAAACTCCCGTTCGTGCGAGGATTCAAGTTGGTTTGCTGATTCGAGAAGTACCGTTTCTCACTAGTATGACACTCTTTTCTAAATTGATTATTCAGTTTTAGTGGAGACGGTTTTAATGGCGATTTTACAAATGCTTGTGAATTAATTTAAAGTGTACGCAGAAAAAGATTTTACGAAGTCTGTGGACCTTTGGGTGGGAAATAAATTTTTAAGTATAGCAGTATTGATAGACCGAATAAGCGCAATACTTGAAGACGACACTCTCAAGATTTATGGTATAATTTCAACTCCACGCAATAAAGGCCACAACGGAAAATTGTTGGAAGGTCAATCACAAACCGTTGAGGATGTCCAGGGTTTGGCATCCGACTTCGGGACATTGTTTAACACGCAAGCTCAAATGGATTGTTCAGTCATAACTAAAACAAAAACGTTTGGGGCCCACAGAGCTTTTCTTGTCGGTGCGTTTGTCGATCATTTATTTTCACTTCTTGATGTTTTACTTATATTTCAGTTATTCATTTTGTTTAGCTTTTTAATTATGTAAGGTAATATTTTAACTATAGGTCGAAGTCCAGTCTTCGAGGCCATGTTTCGAAATAAAATGTCGGAATACGATGAAAATATAGTAGAAATACCCGATTTCGAAGAAGAAGTCGTTGGAGGCATGCTGCAATACATGTACAGGTAACTGGTAATCGCATTTGTTTGATCTTCCGTATATCTCGAATTAGTTGGACCGGGTGAAATACTGTCTAACCAGTATTTTATTTATGCAAAAATTTAGTAATCAACCCCCCAGGGGTAAATTAAGAAAGTATTAGAAGTGTAAATTACACATGAATTTCGTTTTCGAGGCCAAAATTTTGCAAAATTACGATAGTTTACCCGAGGAATGGGGCTGGTGAATTATATCGAGGAGACAAACTAATTCGGCATACACGGTATATTGAGAAAGGTATAACATAGGGTTAAAATCAGTAAAAAACAATGTTAGTAGCTGGATTCGTTTTCACCTAGTATTAGTATGTGTGGTTGGAAGAATAGGGATCCACTGGAAATTTTAAATTACATACATAGGTAGGAAAGTGGTTTACTAATTAAATTTGTAAACAAGTTTGCTTTGTATGTCCCAAATAATATGAAAGTCATTATGTTTATTATAATGTATTGTTTTTTATTTAGTGCCTCAATTTGTAAAAAAGTTCTGGAAAAAAATTCTCACGAACTTTTAAAAATAGCTAACAAGTACCACATTGAAGGTCTTAGAGCGAAAGCAGAAAACTTTATTGCAGACGCACTAACTGTGGAGAACGCAGCTGATTCCTTGATCCTTGGTGATCAGCATAATGCTCATAAGTTAAAAGCAAAAACCGTGGAATTTTTTAATAGGTAAACAAAAACATTTAATTAGCATTTAAATATTCCATAACTTTGCATTAAAATATTATAAAAATGCAATAATAAAGTTTTGTATTTTGTTTAGGAACCGCAAAAAAATTTTTGATACAACAGATGGATTCCAAAAGTTGTTGAACTACAGCCCACCCATTTTTGCAGAACTTTATCGGGAGGTGTGACCAAAGAAGGTCGAACATAAGTTTTAGTGTGTGTTATAGATTCTCATAGATTTGGGTGGAATTGAATTACCAACTACATTGTTGCCTTACTTTTAGAAAACAGAATTCTGAAAATGTATTATTTCTTACTTCAAATCTATAAAAAATCAATTTCTTTCAGCTGAAAACGAATGATATTTTTGTAAATATTTTTGCTGTGAAAATTAATAAAGTATAAAATATGGTCCATCAATTGTATCAATTGCAATTTCTGGTTTATATGTGTAATTGCAATTTAATTTGCTAATTGCCGTCTCAAAATCTTCCTGCTATAATTTTACTGGATATACGATTTGGAATTTTGGCTTTCTGTTATATTTTGCGTTGGGTTGGCCAGAATGCTGACAACCTATATAGCCCCCGAAACAAGAAACTAAATATTGGTTACCTATAGGTGGTGAAACAGTCACCAAACGTTTTATTATTTATTTATTATTATTTCAACTAGGCGAAAATTACACATAACATTATTTTTGGTTATATTATATTTTATTGTTCTACTAAATATATTTACAGGTTTTTGAAGTTACTTCAGCGAATTGTATTGCATGTATCGTAAACCATCTCAGGTATATTTTGCTAATTTTCATCGGAGCTGTTATTTCCAGTTTTTCCTTATCGTAATCTAGTTTGGAATACTATTTCCTGACAATTCATTTAATAAAAAAATGTCTCTAACCATTTTGCCCATCCATGGCAAAATACACTTATAATTAACAAAAGGGTTCCATTAATTGTGCTTTGAGAGTCTTTTGAATTGTTTTCGAATAGAGATTGTTAATGAACAAAATGTTATTATGAGAAGTCTTTCTTCTCAAATCCCATGTAATATCAGTAATCTATGACCATTCCATTTTGAATGTCACATTGTACCATGTACCATTATTGCATTAATTTATTTTAACTCGTGTAAATATTTTGCGATGCCTAATGTCTACTTTACGTCATCATTATCTCCTGTTTCATGAAAATTGTGTCCTGCTTTTGTAATGTGACTCGTTGCATTCTAACTTGACGACCTTTAAAATTAAGTCACTTTAACATTCAGCCCATCTTAGATCTTTGCAGATTTCCACATTCGTTGTGTGCGATACACATTAATCCACGATGCACACCCTGACCCTATCCATATAATGAATTTTGTGCCGGACGCTGGCTGATGTAAATATTGAGGTAATATGAGCAATAGGCGCTCTTGAAATTGAAAGAATCGAGCTAATTAATTTGATATTTTTCAAATTCAATTCAATATTTATTTCTCTTGCTACATTAGTAATTGTACAATTCTTTGATGTTTAACACTTGAAACTTATATAAACTAAATAGGTACCTACTGGTGACTGGCAAACTTTAGTTGTCTAAAAGCACTGCAATTTTTGCCACAATTAAAATGGATCATTAAAATACGACAATAACAATAGCAGCTTTCGTAAGCATACGTAGAGTATGATATTTGCAATAGACTTGAAATGTCATCTCTATCTATGCACTAATTGAACAAAATGCTGGATATTTACATTCACATTAATATACAATAATTCATAATATTATTTATGTACATTGTAAATTCTTAAATCACCAAACTCCGTCACCCATTCGTACAGTCAAGCAACACAGTAACAATCATTCGCAAGTTTCGTGAATTTTTTTGAAATAAAAATACTGTCTCACTTTCACAGGGAACATTTGCAAATTAATATTAAACTTAAAATGAGACACAATACTTTGTTCACACAAAAAGAGCACAGATTTTTGGGATAACCAACGACATTACATGCAGTTTTAACGAGCTGGTCACATTTACGTAGACAAAAAATAAACAAATTAAAACTTAGCAACAGTAGTGCTTCGATTTCCCATCGTGTAGCTCATACTGCTAGCAGGTCGTAGCGAGGGCCACCGAATCCCATGATGCTTTCCACTTCTCTTTTTGTTGTTCTCCGGCTCGGAGCGAATATCTTCTGAAGTCCAATCAGGAAGCAGAGTGTTTTCCGAATAATTGGATCGTTTCAAACCAGGATTCATCTCTGGAACTTCGGTGGAATATACATTTGTCGTGCTCGTAGCCCTTTGCAAAGAGAGTCGAACAGGTTTCGTTGGTGGGAGAGGTTTGTTTTTCTTAGATTTAGACTCGGATGACCTTTTCCTGAAGTAGCCATTTTCAGTTCCAGGTTTATTTGATTCTACCGAGCACACGGAACGAGAATCACTTGTCGTTGCCCTTCGAAAAGTCTCCCATAGACGCGTCTTAAGTGCTTGACGGCTATCGCAATTTCTGAAAATTAAAAAAGTAAAGATTTTAAATTTCCTTCGGACAATTCAATTTTTTTTGGCAACTGGAGAAAATCATAGAAATTGTTATTTTACCTCGAAGAAGCTACGCTTGGTGGCCGACTGGGACTACTTGAACGATTTTGACTGTGACTTTTGGAATTTTTGTTAATCGGTTCTGACACAATTGTTTTGTGATTCCCTTTCTGGAAAACGGTCACAGATTGTGAACCATTTATTTCTTTCCTGTGAAGCAAATCCGTCACTTGTTCTTCCAGATAGGAAATCCGATGCTTTAGTCTTACGGATTCCGTTCTCAAATTATCTCGTTCTTTTATCACTTTGTCCGATTCCATCCGAAACTTTTCAGTCTCGTCTTCTCTCATTTGGTTCTCCTTTTGTAGCTTTTGAAACACTGAATGTATGTCCCGCTTTTCCCCGTTTACTTGTTCTAGTTTGGCTGTCACCAGAGCAAGTTCTTCTTTTAGAGTCTGAAATGAACAGAAAAAAGTCATAAAATGTATGTTAGCAAATGACGCATTTTATCCAATAAACACGCAGCTTAAATATCATTGTGACATTTGCAGATACTTGAAATACTTTGTAATTATTGACCTTGGAATTAATTAGGTTAAAATACAATCAGTGGTCACTATTTCATTTATATGAGCTACAAATAAACCCTTCTATATAAATTAGAGAAATAATAAGTTGAAACACAGTATATGACAATTGTGAGTTTGTGAGTTAATACTTTAAAACTGCAACCCTAAACTTTATCTGAGAAAACAAACGTTAAGATCCACGACCCACTGATCGACAAGCAAAAAAGAAACAATTTTCTTTTTAAAGGAACAAGACCATAATAAAATAACATAAAGAGGAAGACATGGGAGGGACTCGTCATAATAAGTTTTGGAGATGTTGCATATGAATTCGAATAAGGCCATGAAAACTTAAAAGGACATGGAACAAGATTCTATTCTTACTAACAGCTATACTTAACAATATAATACGAGTAGGCACAATAAGTCTTTGAAAACGGTTACATCAGTAAACTCTTAATCCATTTATCGATATTACTCTGTCCTGTAGTCCTGTCTCTGAACTAAATGGGATATGCAAATCATATTTAATATCTGTATTATTTAAAAACAATACATTTGTAGTAAACTTGTTTCTATTTTCGAAGTATGGCATTTTCTGATTATAGGATGCCATTGTTTACACTATCGACCCAACTTCTATATTACATCGTCTTGAGTTTGAGTAGAATAACAATAACGTTGGCTAAATAAATCCGTCTTGTTCCAACAATTTTGTTGTAGTTAGTTAAATTTTAAAGATGAAAGAAATAAAAACGGCAAACAAAAAGTTCTGAAGTCGATAAAGTGACTCATAGTACGTTAAGGAGTGATTTTTGAGGCGTTAACTAGTATTGGCGTTATTCCTACTAACGCACACACACAGTGTCACCAAGTTATAGCAGTGTAAACCATGTCTACCCTATGATACAACTATATATTCCTTCTACAACGACTTTGGATAATATTTAAGAAATTTTCATAGCTAATTAATTGATCTTTCGTAATTTCGATTTCACAAAGGTTCTTAAAAGGTGCCCATAAATTAATTATCAAGTTACTTATAGAGAGTGATCTACATAAAATAAGTAACTTATAATTATAATGGCATGGTAATAGTACCTAACTCTACAGAATTTGGGACTTGCATATCCAACTGAAGAGACGCATAGAATGTGGTGCATATTGAAAGATACAATGTAAGATAGGATAATAGTAGCGAGGAGGATCTTATCCCAAAAGACAATCTTAAAGTAATAATATTTATGAGTTGGTGAGTGACAATGAGACATGACATGGATTTTGTCTTTATCTGCCTCGAACTCGGTTCACCCCTTGCACAATCAATAAATTCAGGACATAATAATGCACCAAGGTGGTAAATAAGCAGGTATGGAGCCGTCTGAAGGAGGCTAAGCACTTCGCATTGACATTAGTGCTAATAAAATAAGAAGCAGAATGTGGAGTAGTGGAATTGGATAGTAAAGATGACCGTACATGGATTTCTCTATTGGGAGCACGCGGCGGCGGGGGCGGCGGCGGCGTTCTCATCACAACTACTCTGAGAGGATGGGAGCCGATTTCGATCTCACTGTTAATCTCATCTGTGTGGTTGTCCTCTTCCGCCCAAAATTCTTCCACGCGATTCGCACCTTTGGACACGACCATTGTTCCATTTATTTCGACTATCCTGTAATGACAAAATTAGTGTTTAGAAATCTTCGGCTACATAATTATGCAGGATGTGAATATTTATGTGACTTTTGACCTGTCTCCTCTCTTAAGCGTTTTAAGGTCATCTCTTGTCCATGTCACATATGTCCCAGTTCGGTCCTCACGTTTCCCTACGGTAAATGACGGATCTTGCGCGTCGTACACAACTTCAAATGAGTGCATCGCCACATAACTGTTCAACGGCAAGGATCTGAAAACATATTATCATTTTATTTTAATGACTTTGCATTTATGAATGAGCATTTGAATGAAAATAAATAATAAATCTGGGATACACATAGCACACAAAGAATCTACATGTGCAGTCAAGTTTAACTGCATTTTAATTTTATTGCATGACAATCACCAGGAGAAAAGTTAATTATTATTAGGATAGATGATCATAATTTCACAGTAATGTGCTATCTGAACAAATGCGAATACATTTTCGCAGACCCGTAGTGTAATTGTAAATTCCTATGAAAATCCCAATGTATTAATTATGATAATATAAATACTCATTATGCATCAGTTCAACTAAACCTGTCTGTGCTAATAGTCGAACGCAACAGAGAAAAAGCCCAGCACATAACATATTAACTTTTTACAAAGAATAAAATTCTAATAAATTATCCATGACAATGACAATAGGTAAATATAATGAATGTTGATTGGGTTGTGTCCACTTCGATATCCTCCTAAGCACACTCTATATAGAGCTAACTAATCATAAGCTACAACAATGAAAACATAGAGACAATACAAAAACAAGAAGAGTTTTAGACTGTAGCAGTAGGATCTTTTGCTAGATGCAGCAATGCATTAGTAGTTATGAATACTTTATGGGATTTTCTAAATAAAATGAAATGCGCATAACTTTAATTTACTTAAGCAAAGATTTACGACTGCCGAGCCTTATTTACGCCTGTCTTGACTGTTTTTGTGACCCCTGGTTGCCTCACATCAAATGTGCATCACAAATGAAAAGAAATGGATAGAGATAGACTCGTAATACGCGTAAACTCTAAATGCATAGGTAATATACCACACTACAGCAACTCAGTAAGTCCAATGAATTTTACATTAATTTAAATAGTTCCGTACATAAATATGCATGAATAAATGTCTATGAAAAAGTGCCCGTTAAAAGATTATGGGATGATTGTACCCAACCGTGGGATACACAAAATTCATTTAATGAATCTACCAACTAGGTGTTCATAATAAAATGTACATACTTGGCTACCGGTGCGGTGTACCTCATGCAAATTGTTTATTCATAAGTTTCACATGTTACGGGCTAGAATTACTTTCAATTAGTGTAAATGACACAGTATGATATATTATACTATTGCTCATATCCCCTACTACAAATCAGAAGGTTATGTATGACCCCCTTTATTTCTCAACAATATTTTGCCATTTTATATTAGCATAATGTTTAATACCAACCAGGGAAATTGTAACTTGAAGAGGAACATAATTGTATTCATTTGAATTGCAATAGTTGTGTGATCAGTCGATCTTAATAATATTATGACTACCTGCAGTATACGTATATACCTACATAAAATATAATCCACCTTTTAAGAAATATGATAAGGAGCTACGACATTTCAGCACGTGCCAGCCCATCACTTTATGTTTTCATGTATCTCCGAATATTCTCACAGTAGGTAATTAAAATGTTAATTTGATGATGCAAAGTAACAGTAATTGTAGTTCGCTTACTCAACAGTAAGCATAATCATTTTCAATAGATCATTTTTATAGGCAATAAAAGTGTTTCCTAGTTTCTTATCGTAAGTAATTCATTTAAAATGATACAGATCATCAAAAGAGATGAGAAGGACCGGTAGGTATAACAGTAAATAGTTGTGCACCTGCACATAATAATTACAATTATTAATGTGTATCAAGTATTGATAACGATTTCTGTATAGTTCATGCATGCAAGTTGAAACTTCTACTCACTGTTCTAATCAATCTGCATATTATTATGAATCCGGCGTTGGACTTCTTTAACTTTATTCAACATAATTTAAATTATTAAATTGCATGGTAATTTAGGGAGTTACTAATGCATTGAAATTATAGAACTGCGTCCTGTAGAGTAGATCTCGGAATTGAAATCTTGTTCTTTGAAATTTATCTGAAATTAATTCGTTTCATTACACCAAAAGACTGGATTTTTCATTGACTTTAATATAATTCACGCTCGTTAAAATTCGTTAACTGTTTTGAACGTATTATCTGGTTTATATAAAGTCTCCCCTGCTCCTCGCTCGTTTGAGAGCGATGGGCGGATTCAGAAATAAACAACGAGTTTTCTATCGTGATAACTATTCATCACAGGGAATTACAATGCAAAGTTTTGACTTAGTTGGGCTTGGCTGCTTGCACACAGTGCAATAAACAATGTCTACTTTTCACAATATTACGATTTGCTCTTGTTAAATCCTACGTAGGGCAAAAACGGAACTTAATGTTAGCTTTTACTCATCTAACAATGAATCATCTTGCGCCGCGCCGGACGGAAACGATGGATGACTCCACTAATTTCCTACGTGCATTGCATAGCCAACTTTAACCACATTTTATATCTCTTCATGTCTATTATTTGTGCTCTGCCCAACTTTTTATGCACCACCATTCCACAATAGCATATTTAAATACATATTATTATCTACTCTTGTACCGTAAGATGACTAATTTCATCTATCTGTTAAACCATGAGAAAACATAGACAATAAATTTTATTGCAGACTTTATTAATTTATGTAACTAAAATCTATATAATATTGTATATATAGTATCTCCTCTCTAATGCATTCCAATTTATACAAACCGCAATCTTCAGATTTTTAAAACTGCTTGCTTACTTTCTTACAATTGCAATAATAGAAAAGGGATTTGTAAAAAAATGCAAAGCTATTTATGTAAATTTATACCTAAGCTATAAAAAGATTAAAAACTTACGAGAAAAGAGAGTTCTCTGTCCGTTTCTGAAAAGCGTCGTTGTCATCGAGTATTGTGTGAAGATTGCGACGTTCTTCTTGTAAATTCATCAAGTTAAGTTCTTCCCTCTCGAGTTCATACTCCAATTCAGCTTGCTGAATTCGAACATCAATGTTGCTGAAAAATTAAATGGAAAAATTATTTCATACATTCTCTATTAAAATGTTACATAGCTACAAAACATATTTAGCTAGAATAATGAACAATTACGCAGTATTCTATCCAATTTTAAGAAGTAGAAGTCTAAATAAACTTGAGGACATAACCTGTTGATTTCATTTTTGTAGAAGATCCATTTAGTTCAGCGACTAAACTTCTATTATAAAATTGCACATACATCTTCTACGGACTACGTGTGTAATTGTTTGAAACCAAGATTGATACACATAAATACTAGTGAAAAAGAACTTATTAAAAAAATTGTTTGTAAACCACAAACGAAAGTATAGTTGCCTTTTTATATTTTTAAGCCAATAAATGAAAGAGGCTCAGGTATGCATGATAAGATTTTTTTGTATGACCTTCAGTGTGTTATCTATAACTAGAAAACACTTATCAGTGAAAAATCGTAGACACTCTCGAAACATGATTAAGAAATCAAGGCTGTGAGACAACTGAAAAATACATGGGAATAAAACCCGTCACATCTTCAAATAAATATAGACATTGCCATTAGGTAACTGCAGTGTGTATCCGTACTCTACTATAGAACCAAGCAATTGATACCGTAGGTACATACCTAGGTGAAGAGTATTAACAGAATGTAATGATGGAATTTACTAACTTGCTCACATACTTACTTAGAAAGAATATTACGAACTTTGAGATTCATTAAATCTGGAAAGTCATGAAACTCACCGTAGCGAATCTGTCTGTAACACTTATCAAACTACCATCTCTCTTTATGTATGGGTTGGATATTTAAAATGTTTTCTGTTCCATGACGCGAAAGCCATATTATTACTTAACATCCTCTGTACTCTACATGAACATCTTTGGACGAATGCAGTGCATTCCTTAGGTGACTCATTTATACTTGCCGAAATTCTAAAATGAAGTTTTTTTCTTTACAATACCAACTACCAACTACTTACTACTACAACTACACTACACTACTACACTACTACTATAGAATTATTGGCATTGGTCAGTAGTTTTAGTAATAACCTTTATTTGTAGCATCATAATGTAAAGCCAGACGCAATAATGACGAGTACAAGCTGATCATACCTTGAATTACGTCAAAATCCGTTACAGAAACAAAAGTAATAACTTGTAGAAACTTGTTGACCGTACAATACAATAAGTATGTATAATATTATACATTCTCAGTATCTACTAATGCACAATTTATTATTAAAATTAAAAATGTCAGAATAGCAATTGCCTGCAATTGAGCCCGAACAAAATAAAACGTTAATTTACTACAATTATCATATAAAATCAAATTTAACAACTTTTTCTGATTATTCTGCATTGAAGATGAATTTATGTAACTGATATTTGTCAAGGATGTGTGAAAAAGCATGATAGAAAGACGAAGCATTTTTAAAATTCACAAAGAATAAAAGCAAATTTAACAACTTTTTCTGATTATTCTGCATTGAAGATGAATTTATGTAACTGATATTTGTCAAGGATGTGTGAAAAAGCATGATAGAAAGACGAAGCATTTTTAAAATTCACAAAGAAAATGGACAGATAAAAATAAAACGTTCTGCTATCTGTTGTCGTCCTTTAGGTAACTGCACATTGCATTTTAATTAAGTTTTGTTATATTGTAGCATAGGTTGGTGATGCGGTGTTAAAATTTCGTTATAAGTTTTATGCGTGGGAACAGTTCAGAGTTTTATATTTGGCATGTCATAAAATCGTTAAGAAAGGAGATGAATTTTAAAAGAGTAGCACTTAAATACGAATAAAAGTCATCAAGTAATATATAGCCGAAAATCATCATCAGCCATTTAATTGCAATGAGAGAGCATTGATTTATAACTTCTATTCGGTGAAAATTTAAAGCAATAGTGAATAGCATATGACTTAAGTGCCATCCCTTTTATGTAGTTCATTAAAATGATTTATGTAAACGAATGAAATAAAATAAATGTTAAGCAACCGATTTCCTGCCATTTGTGAAAAGTACAGAATCGTAAAACAAGTGCAATAATGAGATGGCAGTGACTTTGACGCCCACTACACGTATAGTAGGTATCAACACTCATACGTATCAATTGAAAATAAATATAGTTATGCTTCTCAGTACCTACATTTTTATGATAACATTGAGTGCTAACAAACTAATCCAATCCGCCTATATCTAAATAAATGGATTCTGTACATTAATAACAATAATTTTTGACTATTTGCTCATAAGGGCGATAAAATTGAAAATTGTAGCCATATCCTGTGTTCTAATCAAATAAAATCACGGAGCGGAATGTATCTTTCTGCTGCTATTGCATAAGAAAAAGAAGGCCTGTACTGTAGCCACACAGAGGAGATAGTTGAGCATAGGCAGAGACAAAAAGAGATTTTCAGTAGTTTGAGACTAAAGGTCGATGGAGGAAATGTGACCGTCATGGGAAAAACTGGTTTGACTTCTCATCACTATTATTATCATTGCAGACGGAGACCATTGGACTATTCGCCGGTAAATCTTCGTGAGTGAGTCAAACTCATCGCCAGCAGAGATACACATAAAGTACAAGTACAAACAAAATTCCTGGCCTACAACTACTTAGCTATGATATTAGCACGGTACTTTACGACTTTGAAATTGCATGAAATGTGACATAAACTGACCGTAAAATAGAATGAGACAAAAAATTGCAGTTGCATGTCGTTTATGGCCTTAATCTTCGAAGGAACTCCTGCACACCCTGGAACTCATTGTCCTCTCTTCTTTTGCAACAACAATGATAATATGTAGGGAAGAGATCAAAAGCCTTTGCAATACTCAGCAAAAACTAAACACTCATAAATAGTAATTATCTGTACAAACATACGCAATAGCTACTTGGCAAATTTAGCCAGCTTATCTCAATTAGTATAGCACCTAGAGAATCCTTCGCCTATTCTCCTTTTCTTAAACTTTTTGCACATTACATAAATTATACAGATACGTGTAAAATGTCACTTTGTACTTTGCTACTGCATATACAGCAGTTAATAGCGTGTGCATAATAGTCACTAATAAATAAGTAGCCACGTTAAAATGTTCATGCAATAGTTCATTGCATCGAAATCATTTTTTACACTATTGGCGTCAGACAATAAAAAGAGCAGGACGAATGGCACGAGAAATGAGACTAATAAAAGTACAAGTAGCTACCTACGTTACTCAAGATTATTAAAAACTCATGGAAGAAACTCTTTTATAATAAATGTGTATTAATAATGAGTTTTATAATTTACTCATGCAATCACACTATACAAAGCACATTTGAATTATCAAGAAAAATGATTCTGATAGACACTAGTGAAAAATCAAGAGTCATTCTCCAACAAATCCCAGACCTACGAACGAATCATTGCATGACTCCATTATTATAATAATGCTCAGCGTAACCACAACCACAAAACAGATGATTTAAGATTTTTAGCACAGATAAAAACGAAAACTTCAAAGACAGTAACTAATTGCATCAATTCATGCGCTAAGTAGGTAGACATCAATACAATAACTTTGATTATGCCATAGACATTATTTAACGATGCCAGTGTTCACGAGCTATAGTTAATGTATCACACAAAAGGGAGGGAATTTTTTAATGGTCTAATATAATTAACGCGAATATAACAAAAACAAAAATAACAAAAATAAATTTTAATACAGATTAAAATTCTATTGAAGCGTAAATACATACGCCAAATTTATATATACGCTAAAAATAAAACGCTTAAAGCAAATATCATTTCTTCGTTTGAAAAATTAAGTCAGCACAATTTTTAGGTGCAAGACAGCAAGGAGAAGAGACAGAGATCAAAGGTAACAACGAAAGTATAACTCCGTTTTTATTTCTTAGACAGACCTACACAACTCACTAACGAAATTAATTAAGTAGAGGCAGAAATGAAAATGCTGCTTTACATAATGCTTGGTTTTGCAAGTTTCCTTTTCTGTCAATCTATGGATGAGAAAGTAAAGAAGAGACATATTATCATTCAAATGAGTCAGTTTCAGTTTCAGAATAGAAAATGTCACAACTTGTTTTTTGAGAAGGGCCAATTAAAATTAAACACCAACCTACGTAGATAGACAGAACTTCAGGGAGTAGGCATAGGCAATATATTTCAATTATCCGTATCAAGTAGCACTGTCAATTTAACAGTTTCACGGAATATATTTCATTGTGTATTTGTCGTATAAAATCTTATATCGGCAATAGCTGCAACTATATCTGTAACATGTTTTACTTGTAAAAGGAAATCCTTGTAATCACAAGATTGATATAATATGATCTTATCGTCCCTTATTATTATTTACTACCTTTTCTTGCACACTCATACTTATTGCTTTGGAATACCAAATAGCTTCAGAGTTATCTATTTTGTCCTTGGCAGTAAGCAACGCCTGCACCGATGACCTAACTGTCTCTTATATAATAGCTAATTTTTCTGCCTTTTTATTATACCAATCTTATTATCTGTTTGTGTGACTGGTGAAATAATCACTTCAACCAACAAATGAATTTTTCAAGCTACATAATCCTGTCTCGTCATTACCCATTTTCATGCCCTATTGTCTTCACAAGAAAAATCTACTACTAACTATTTGTTGATATTATTCTAATTGATCAACTGTAACTACAAATAGAATAATGGTATGTATTTAATTTGTACTTAGATTGTCATAATGAAGATGAAGGATTGAAGCATAAAAATCAGATCAACAACAAAAAATAGACGAGTCAGACTTGTCAGTGTTAAGTGTAGTAGAATTTGCACACAATAGAACTTTGAGCGAGGTGCTGACGAAAGCAAATAATGTTAAGAAATCATTACATACTAGGCTAATCTAGCCTGTTGATTGCACTCGACTCTGGCTTATCGTCAACTATAAGTCAGTGCTATCTTTTTGCATGGTCAGCACAGAACGAAGTTCTAAGTTCAAGACACGACTAATTCTAAAGGGTCAGCAATAAAAAATGGATTATGTAACAATAAGTTGTGCTCGTTTTATCCACTTTTTTAATTGTCACTAAGTAAACAATGAACGAGAATAATTGTACAGAAATAATTTATCATATTGAAATCTTTGTACTACCGATGTACATACTTAGCATAATGCAAGCAATTGACACGCACACACAAGTAATACCCCATGATAATTAATAGGATATATGGTATAGCTGCCGATTATTTTATAATTCTAATTTTTTATTGCAATAAAACATATACTTCCTTTATGAGTATATCTTAAGGAAACTTTTACATACTAATCTATCACTGTGGGGAAGTAAATAATATAAGTGAGCTGGAGGAGTATCATATATAACAAGCTACAATAAACTTCAGTGAGCAATTGAGCAATCTGATAATAGAAAACAATATCAACACTTTTTATCATTTAGATCTATTTTATGCAACTCAGTGAGTCGAAGAATTATAATGACTTTTCACCTTCCTTTCAGTTAATTAGGACCACGTTGAATAGTTCAAAGAATCGTATTTTAGTCAATTTTCTGGTTTTGTCAGTCGGAAAAACACAACTTTTAGTGACATTTTGAATACATTCCTTCTGTTTTTCTTGTATATATTATTTGTGAGTGCCTAATGTACTAAAATAGTGTTATTTGTATGAGATAATATTAGAAAAAATCTAATAAACTTATGCACTACTGTTTTGAATTATTTATATTTTAAGGACCTCCAAGGACATTAAGTCAAGTGGGATTTTGGAACAGAAATCAATGAATAGGTTATGCCCATGTTATCTAAATGCCAAAATTCAGCAATCTGTCTAGATGCTGATTGTGTTTCGCTGTACCATTTTACGTTTACCAAGTAAGGCATTGTTAAATTTAATAAAATAGCAAAAAAGTTGTTCTACTTACTCTGAAGGATCGAGTCGCTCAAGCCGGTGATTAATTCTCTTGATCTCTGCCCGTTTGATCTCCATATCTTTGTCCAATTGTGTGAGTCGTTCTTCTGCAGCTTTTCGTTCATTCTCACTTAAAATTCTGAGAGAGACGACCCCACTGTCTGTAGACGTTATTGATCCGTGGACAAGTTTTCTTTTTGATAATTTTCTCAACTGGGCTTGTAAACTGTGATAATACAAAGCGACAAACATTTATTTTTTGAATTCATGAGACTCACTTTTATAGTTTCCTTTCTGCTTGCTCATTTTATGTCTCGAATTCCCGTGTCACTTTATCATTTGGTAAATAATTGCAAATTATTAGATCTTGCAACCATGCAAAATAGATAAATGAGAATATAATAGCTTCCTCATTATAAATATCTCAATTTTATAGTAGGAGTAGTACATTAATGCCCATTCCCTTAAATTACGGTTGCGAGATTCAAATTATATTGAGCACAGATTTGTAGCTGGCAGGAATTTCAGGATTAAACGGTTTATAGCTATATTAATGTATTACTATTCACTTGACACTTTGCATATGAAAAGGTATTTAGTTTTTTCAGCATTTTTATGCTACCTGTACGTGTAATAAAGTAACATTAAATATCTAGGTAGACGTCTAGCCACAAAGTTCAAAGATCACTTTCCATATGCAGAGAGATGTGAGGATCACGTTAAACTGTCAGTCAGTTTTTAGACAAAGGTGGCTATAGTATATCTCTCTCAGCCTTGAATTTCACACCCTGTCATCGTCTTTGTAAATGTCAGGCAAATGTCAGCCAAAAGTTTATAGCGCTACAGCAGTAGAACAAGAGCAGAGCTGACCAAAAACCAACCTAACTTGATAATACTCATATTTATCCAAGAATTTCTCGTCCATCATATCATAAATAACTGTACTGCTCTTTACACACAAGGAATATAAGAATGTGCTCTACTCGTTTTTTCCCAACTAGCAATTTGCACATAATTATCTGTAAGTATGTTCAGATTCTACATTAAGTTATACACAAAATAAAATAAAACACAAATGGTAATTGCCTAAAGTTGCTAGCATGCTGTTCTTTAGGTTTTTTGCAGATCACTCTTAAATACCACTGCAAGGGTGCAAAACTACAACAAACGATCACAGCAACTGTCTCAATTATGTTATAAAAATTAGAATTTCTCTCCTGCTTAGCCACAGAGCCTCTACAAACTTCACTTTGCACTGCACGCCATTGAATTTGAATCTGAATGGACTGATGTTGAGTTGAACGAGTATGGATTTGATATTGTCTCCCTATTTTCTATTAGCCAAAAATGTAAATGCGGTTTGGTCGTTGTTGTGGCCAAAAAATAATAATTTGTTCTCCGAAGAAGAAAGGCGACTGAAGGTCTTTCTTAGTTGAACACTGTGTAGAAAATGCTAATCAAAAGATTTACTAAATAACAGCGTTTTTCTCGGTCAGATTAAACCGCACAATGGCAGTCAAACAGAATTTCAGACAGCTACTGCGCTTCAGTTTCAACGAATGGACTAAATAGAAAGATACTTATAGAGGAATGACGGCAAACAACAAAATGAACTCTGACTTGTAAAAGAAACACCGCAAAACTCATTTCTTGGCGAGAAATGAAAAAATCTAACCATAAGTAGAAGGCATACAAATACAATTTCAACTTTAACACACTACGCAGTACTCATAAAGAATACTAACAACCTACAAAGTGTAAAAGGAGAAAATCAAGAATATCCTTTTGTCTGTATGGGATAGATAGGATAGAAGTGCTATTTGTACTTAAATAAATTCTCCTCGCTCGTATAATATTTGGCTACCTACACCAACCTACTGTTTAAGTGCATGAGAATTTTAATATTTTATTGGTCACAATACAATGAAAAATAATTTCTATTACGAATGCTATATAAATATATTGTACCATGATGTACTAACACAATTGTGGAAATCATATAAAATTATATTACTATAGAATAGACACGTATGCATTTTGCTATACATTTATGCATATATTTAATAATAATAAATGATTGCAGTCTCATCCCTATATCTGCACCTACGTTTGCGTATGTAAACAGCAGTAGTAAAATTATAAGTAAGTCAAATAGTAAACGCAAGTGAAGTACAAACAAACCCACAACAGGTAAGCATTACTGCAATACCTTACTGTAACAATATATTATGTCGATATTATCTCGACTATTGCGAATTTCAAGACTTTTCTACTAACTTGGCTTTCATTAATAACATACCTCACCAACAAGACGTGTCAAGTCTTCGCACAAAACTCTCAAGAAAGACTATTCCGTTAATTTACTACTTTTCACTGAAACAGTATGGAGTATTGAGCAGTAGTAATAGTAGAGCACAGTTCTGTAGCAAAGTATCATTTGCGTTAAATGGACGGCTATATTTATGACAGTGTAATGCGTAAATAAATTTTTGTTTATATGTTTGCTACAATTTAGTACTCCTTTATGATATAGCAGGACGTTGTGGGATGTTGCTAGTACAATGTCTACTGCGTTGGTAGAAAATTTCTGCCTTAGCATCTAAATTGACTGGGAAAATCATTTACGACGTTCGTGTTGCTGGTGCATATAAAAATCATCTTCTTGTCTTATCTTATGACTATGAACCTACTGTGCTAGTGGCTACCATGTCAATCTAATTATTAAAGGCTTATATAAATGTAGTAAAAATAGAAATCCCTTTCAATTTCATGCAATTGTAACTTTGAAATCGTTATATAAACTTCCTGTGGGATATATTCTATAATATAATTTATAAATGCTGCTATTAAAACTAATTTAATTGTTATCTGATTACTGAATGCCATACGGTAATAGTAATGGACATGCTAGTTTATTTTATACGCATTTGTGGTTTGTGTATTCAATTGGAAACTTTGCAGTGGACAGTATACACAAATTCCATTTGGTACACAATAGGAATACTATTAATATTTTTAAATTTCCTCCCCTGGGAATTATTTTCTTGTATAATTACTATAATTAAATAGTTGATACACAGCCCAGTATAGTTGCGCTTATATTGAAGGAGATAATTAAATGTATACCTAATATTGATTTTCTCGTGATAAACAGCTTTTTATTCCATTGACATGACGTGACAGAGCACAATAAGGAAATATACATGTCATCTAGTTAATAGACTCATTTTAGAGCATTTAAGTAGTGCAATAAATCATGCTAAAGACTCCTATTACTTGTTATTATCTGCAAATAATAAAAACAAAGTAAACGACGGAATAGATTTAGAGTTTAGAAATTAGAGAAATTAATTATTATGGAACAGTATACGAGCTTTAGAATTCGATAAGGTGTATAATGCAAGTCGAAGTAAGTAGAATAGAACTGCTAATTCTTTAGTTTTGTTCAGGAAGATGCTCACATTACTTACTTAGTGCAGATTTAATAAGCGATAGGTCACTAGTTTCATTTTCTGTAAAAACAAAATTACATACTACCTATGTAAGGTTATGTCAATTTTCTTGAAATACAATCCAATAAATTATTGTCAGACCATAAATTATAGTAGTACTCGCATACTGCAAAACTACCTCCTTCTCCTACTCGTACCTTATGCATTATAGTCTAATAACTTTCCATAAGGTAAACTGCAATCAGGATGTAGATAAGAAATTACGTTTTTCATGCACATGTTTATGTTACATTTTTTCAATACCTCTAAAATTCTGGTAACGTCTTTAATCAAAGTCAGGTGGGAACATATGTAAATCCAGCAATAATTGTACAGTGCCACTAGATTCAAAGTTTTATTCAAGTAGAGGCACTAGGATATATGCATTAGCATAGGAAGTGAAGAAATACGATTGACTTCTTCTAACCACTGAAGTGTCCATGGGCTAATCAGCTTGCAGCAAATCAAATCTTCGATCCTTCACAAAATTGACAGAAATATGTAACTTTGTTTTAAGCTGTCAACATTATTTTGAACAAACACGGTGGTTACACCGCCACATAAAGTAGTCAGCTACGAAAAATTTGTCTAAGATTAAAACATCCACAAGGTGAGAATACTTCTCGTAAATTCTTATCTAAAAATGCATTACTCTCATCGGTTATGCTATAGAAATTCAACGTAATTTACGTTCATGATAAAATTACATTACAAATGGAACATTTTTTAACTCAAAGCTGTTTCTACTCAGAAAAATTTCCCTCTCAACAGTGCCGACATGTAAATAAAAGTCAAATTAACTGCTATTATTTTCAGAACAGTTTCAAAAGATAACATATTGAAATAACACGTGATATTGTAAGCTTCGGATTTTTGATAAAGCATAACGATGAATGTATTAGTCTTAAAATTTGTATTCGGCCCCCTTAGAGATCGGTCTATGTCATGTCAGAAATCTCTAAAATCGTGTTTGGAATAGTTTTGGAGATAAGTACCGCGACCAAATTGCCAATGCCATCATTAATTTTCCCTTGATGATTTGCTTTTCCTCTTAATGAGATTTTAATTAAGCCAGCGAGCTCCTGTACTTCCAAAAAGCATTTGATAACGTAAATGCAAAAGAATAAATATTTGATGACTACATGTGTTCAATGTGTAGAATGGTTGAGCTACGTGCAGGAATTTGAAAACTTTCGCTACTGTACATCGTGTAAAAAGAACGTGACATGACACTTCATCCTACACTTGTTTTTCACTTAAAAACTAGAGTAATTTAGTGGTGCATTCTTTGCCCTGTTGAACATTTGCTTGCCATTTCTTCAATGCCCTGCCTACCTAATGCACATAAGGTAGGTGTATTCCTGGAAATTATTTTGAACTCACTGTAGCTCGTGTGGATCCGAGTCCATGTGGCGTGTATCTGTAGTGCCCCAATTTCTCTACAATGACTTTCAAGATTTGAATTATTATTACAGTAGACTTGGTGAAGGTTACCTCTGATATTTATGTGGGTAATGTTATATATAAAAGGTGTAACAGGTAATAATATTTGGCACTACCTATAATTGTTACTAATAAGAAGCATATCACAGTATAATATAATAACCTGTTTCATTAATTTTATTAGTTGTTGAAAGCCATCTATAAACAAATCGGTTCAGTATATCGCCGAATGCTCATCATTAACACGTTTGCCCTTTATAGAAGTAACTTTGTGAGGATTGTACTTTAGGATTTTTCACGGTATATTATTATTATTGATTCTCCACAGCGTCCGACAAAGAAAGATCATCTTCGTCTTGGCTATGTAGAACAGTTTTATCTCTCCTTCTTTCATTTCATGCCAAACTTGGCATTAAATCTCTTTCAAAGAAAATAATTCAATTGATTGTCACTTTCAAAATGTTTATTCTTTCCTCATTTCACGCATTGTAATGCATTTCTTATGGCGTAGCTATCATCTAATAATATCGTATACATATTTTCATTTGCATATCACATCCTGCAAATATAATTACAATTAAATATAAGGCGATCGTAACACTACTCATGTTATACGAAAGGTTAGCATGTTATAAATCCCTAGTTCCAAATCTATATCACGAATATTGATATAATTCTACATTGCAATATTTTAATGTAATGTAAGTGTGCAGTATGTAACTATCTAAATTAAATGATTGGCGTGAGTGAAGTGGTACAATGGCCCACATTGTCAAATATTATAAGACGTCGTTATTGACACTCCAATATTTCACTTGATAAAAAAGAGAAAACTTTATCTAGAAAATAGACATGGTTATAATGATTGGGTTTTACTACAACTAAAAATTTTATATGGTATAGTTAATTTGGGAGAATATACTTTCACAATTAGCTATTTTATTGTAAAATGATTTTCCCAATATTTCACTAATGGATTGTGTTTACCCATTAATATTTAAATGTGGCAGATTAGAATGACAGAGGTGACACTCAGAATTCGAAGCAGGTTACGCAAGTTTGAATGTAAGTAGTTCTAGACATATTTTTTTCATAGAATGACATAATTTTATTGAACACAAAATAATTTAAGTGACAATGTAAATAATGTACTTACTTGAGAATTAGATTCTCTTTATCCTTGAGGCCCTGTTTGAGAAATTCAATCTCCTTATGAAATTCCCTGTTGACAAAAGTGGAATTGTTTCCATTACAACTACCCAAATGCGAAGAATGTAAAGAACGCGTCGTTCCGGATACAATTCCATTTCGCTTGCGACGTGTTATTCCCAAAGTTGAAAGTGATACTTCAATATTTGCCATCTGAAAAGAGTACAACCAATAAAAATTACAAAATGCGTTTATACAGAATTAAATTTTGTGTGACATTATTTTTTGGTAGACATTAAATGAGTAAATATTTTATTTTTGACTTGACACTACAGCAAATAAGAGTCGTCCATTGTTACCAAAGAGCATTATTAGTAGATGGCAATAAAGTGGAATTTCTCAACATCCTTTTTATGAATAGCTACAATTGTCATGTAAGAAGACCAAGTCATTAAATGGTAGAAATAAGAAACGAGTGACTTTAGTGAGTTTATAGTTTAGAGCGAGGGAATGATGGGAAAGAGTGAAATGAACTGATTACATCAATACATTATGCAAATAAGCAATAGTATCTGCCTGCATCTCCATAAAAGTTAGCAACAACACTTACTTACTCGTACACAACTAAATGCTACATCAATGCAATGACGACGAGAGCCTAGCAGTTCATTAAGCTTTTTCCACTCTTTCCATTTGCCTGTCAAAAATCTGTAACACCGATTTGAAATACAATGCGAGACATCTAACAATGAGAGTAGGTCTAACTTGACTGACTGAGTCATCCTGTCAGCATTCAGCTGAGCTTATTCTGTCCAAGTGCCATTTGCAATTAGTGCTACATAAACAGATGGATATAATAATAATAATATCCTCAACAGTAAATTCTATAGATGCATACGTAGCCTAGCGCAGTAAAAACTTATCTAATCTTACGCTACAAATTTAATGCTTTCTACCACAACGTCCATAAAATCATTAGGATCAAAAGTGAGCTGTTGCGAACTGTTTCAACCAATTGTATATACTTTTCCCCTGCATTTGCAATGGCATTATTGGCCCATAAAGATACGGCATAAACTGTAGAGTAGAATGTCCTTTTTATCACTAAGATGTCTGTTTACACTTTCATTTAACACGAACGCCAAGATAGGAGACGAAACTTTAGAATGGAAAACCTAATCTCTGCCTTTAAATCAGAAGATTATGATACGACTTTCATATCTTATTGTTACTGAAACAAAAGTGGAAACTAGATTTTTTATTTTCTACGCTTACATTTTACAGAAAATATCAAGTTTACACGATTTAGTTCATTAGTCGAAAAACAGCAATATCTGTTTAATAATGAAATAAACTCACGCAAGGAATCAAATTCTTTCTCAAACCTATTTTGAGTTTAAACATCCTCTAATTACAATTCTTAGTTCACAAGTCATCAAATATTGTTTTTATGACACGATGGTATTTCAAAGCTTTTTATAGACAAGTGCATATAGAGCGGTTCAAGGATCTGATACAGATGATTATAATTAAATATTAGCAAGTCACTCTGTAAATATCTTCACACGATCTCCTCAACTAGGTCCTCGCTACTCCAGCATCAATTAATTTAAATATTAGTTACGTATTACAAGGACATTATAATTAAAAGTCATCTTGTATAGAATAAAATAACTTCATTCATTGTCAGATTTACAAATAAGTCATATAGGGATAAGGGACATTAAACAATTGAATACTGCCATTCAGTTGAACGCTAGAGAAATAGAGACTCGAAAACAGGACATTAGCATTTATCAAGCTGAGTAGTGTTGATTCTGTTGATGTACGTAGTGAGATTTGAGATCCGATCACAATCACATCCGCCGCGACTAAAGCAATTACAGCAAACGGTGTTGAGAACTCCATAAAAGGTAAGAATTCCACAACTATAAGGACTTATTTTGACAAGAAACGAACATGTCAACATTTAGCAGGAGGATTCATGTTAACATCATCTTACAGTTATTAGATACTGCACTGCCATGCCAAATACATCGAGGACGCGACACATGAATAATATCTGTATCTTCCCCACATCACACATTACATCTGAGAACAGAGCCACATTAATTGTCTGTTCTGTTCTGTAGGTACCAACATTCAGATAAGGATAAAACTAACGGAAACACTTGGATTGGTTTAACCATCAATGCTCGAGTCTTTAGTCGTGCCTATGTTCATACGCATACTTAATGCAGGTGCAAGGAAACTCCATCAGTTTCGCAGAGCTAGCTTACATCTTTTTAATTTAAATGTTAGGTTCTTTGCAGTGCCTGTTTGTACTAGACAGTTAATTGCTGCTGCATGAAAGGTAACGAAAGCTACCTGTACTGACACTTGTGAGTACACGGATGGTTTCAACTGCTACCATAGCACTTTAAAGCTAAAGGCTCGATATTATTATCTTCTAGGTATATAATGATTAAGATGAATATATAATGAGATAAGAAAAACAAAATTGTATACACTACATCAAAAGATAACCGAAGCTACGGAGGGGATTATTTACCTGCCAATCTAGACCATTAACCAAGAAAATTATAAAGATTTATGTCCTAATAAAACAAAAAATTCGACAAAACGAATTGTCCAATGATGTAAACAATAAATGCATAGCTTCTTGACATTGCCATAATGCCTTATGTACTTAAAATTAATAAATGACATAATTGTACATTTATGACATTAATGCCTCCTACTAAAAATAAAGTTAGAAGATGGCAAATGGAATTTATCCCCTGCTTACAAGTTGTACTTGTTATTTTGCAGTAAATAATATCTTAAGTAGAAATAACCTTTTATAACTGGACATACAGGAACAGCATTAATTACATCTGTCCATTAATTAAAACTGTATACCATCTTCAACGCATCAATTTACGAGAATAAAATGAATTTTAATAAAGGGAATTATTTCATTAATACGTCAAATAATCTACAATTACATCCCACTACACTATGTGATCATCCATCTGGAGATCACATAGCGTTTTCCTTCTATCTAAAAACACGACATTTCCTTATGCATTTGCATGCAAATATTTAATGTACGTAGTAATAATATAATTTCTTGGTTGCTTTTGCGTGAATGAATGAAGGAATCATTAATTTCATCTCTCTCGGTTCTCCTCAGGCATTTTCTGTTTGGATAGGGATACACGATGTAAAATCATAATAGATAGATAAAGAGTATCATTATTATTACTTCTCAAGTATTGGTACCTAACTAACTAACTATACCATTGTATCGATTATTGATTAATACTCTTAATCTCACACGCATTCCAATGCTTTAATACTTGGTCACGGATTCATTTATTTCAGCTCCATAAAAGTATTAATGCATAGTGCACTTGTCTGTCTACGCTATAGAAAATAATATTTTAATGTGCATTTCAACTTGCTTTATAATTTTTCATGCACCTATATTATATCCACTGTATTACTGCTACATAGGATAGGGTGACCATTCTTTCCGATTTTGGCGAGATCGTCTCGATTTGGAATTTATCACAACCGAGTCCATTTACCAATACAGTTATCATAACCATATCAATAGAAGCAATCGATATCCATAATAGTAGAAGTTGGGATTTCTTTATTTCACTTCTTTTTTATTGAAGAAGTCTTGTAAAAAATGCAAAAGCTTGACGTGAACTATTTTTATTTTAACTCCTGCTTCCTCTATGAGCGGGGAAAAGTGATTCATTTTTCTGCTTCAAAAAAACGGTCACCTTATTACTAGAGAATGCAGGTACATAATGCTATAATATCCATTAGCATTATTATTATTTGTATTTCTTTTTAGGAATAACAATAGAGAGCTGAGAATAGTTGTAGTTTAATTATCAATGAACTGAGTATAGAAAAATTTTAAATTGGGATAGTTAGGTACTTTTTAATGGTTAGGTAGTAGTAGTTTGGGGGGACGACATAACGTTATGCACTCTTCCCTGTCAACTTAAACGTAACAAGGAAGATTGTAATTAATGCAATAAAGGCAGCATGGTGGTGCTTAGTGTGAGCATAGTAAATAGTTAGAGAATGGAAATAAAATTAATAATCGGGAGATGAAGAGTGAGGAGGATGAAATGATAACTCCTTAACTGGCAGCTAGTAGTATCAACACAGAAATGACACTTGAGTTAAAGCTCTTGTGGACATATCGATTTTGAGTTGAGTGTCTGTTTGTGTAGGTTTCGTAGTGTGACTAATCAAAAAAGGAACAACAATAGCAATGAAATGCAACTCTAGGATAATACGAGGGCCGTTTCAAAAGTCCGTTCGCATTTTAAAAAAATCATATCTCGATGTGATATCAATGAATTCACCGGAATT